>CM052253.1:2579597-2653875 GCA_028455795.1 Lasioglossum marginatum | reverse complement strand
ACGCGTGTTGGCACAGTCGGCCAGTTGACAGTTGGCGCGCCGGGCCGACTGTGCCAACACGCGTCTAGGTCGCGCTCTGATTGGTCCGTGTTTTTCGTTAATAACTCCGACGCCATTTTTGCAAAGGAAAATGTTGTTTCAAATAATCTCAGGAACCTCCCATTTCCGGATGTTGAAGGAATTTTGAGACACCCTGTATATGGTCTACATGGTCTAAGGCAGTGGTTCTTAACCTTTTTGAAGTCAGGGAACACTTTCGAGTATATGAAAAATTTGCGGAACACCAAAATTAGTGTTCCAAAAAACAAACAAAAACTTCCCGCGTAGAAATAAATATATTTCGCGGAATTTCGCGGAACACTTGCAAAAAGCTCGCGGAACGCCAAAGAACCAATGGTCTAAGGCTTATTCACTAAAGATGCTCCAAAACGTCCAAGATCTTTCCAAAACAATTCCAAAACGAACACTTCTCACGCTTGTTAATTTTAATTAAATAAAAGTGCCTATATTATTAATTTAATGATAAAAAGTATGAAAATATATATCTACTGAAAAGTAGTGTTGTTGGTCATAAAAAAATAACTTTGCTTTGCTGATTTTTATTGCTACTGTTGCCAGCTGTGGCCAGTTGTCCACGCAAATATATTTAGTTACAACAGCACTGCTGCACTCTGTCGCGAGATCAGCGACATCCTAAGAATTACATATAGCTATATCACCGCGCGTATTCGAATGCAGAAATAGGCAAAACTCTTGTAGTTAAAACTCCGTACATAGGTAGACAAAGTATATTGCTACTAAAAATAGAAGTAAGATAAAGAAGCCCCGTTATAACCAACACCCTTAAAACACTTCGACCGGATTATCCCTTAAATGAGGGACAGAGTAGTAAAACGGACCCGAGAAACGACTCCCAGCCTCTTCAAGGACTTCAAATCATAAAGTTCCGTTCCAAACAAAGGACCTTTGTTTGGAGGGATCGAACGGCGACAGCAGGTACGAGACACACCGAGTGCACGCGCACCCCATAAACAAATTCCTGTTAGGTTGCTAGAAAACGCCCGCGACCCCTATTTCTGCGGCCGTTCACCCTCGCGTCAACCCGACTCCCTTGCGCGCTCCTCCACCAACAATCACACGTGGCTTTATTTTTACAGAGTGACAAATCCTTTTTAACACTAGGTTTACGGGACCCGTCAAGATGACGGGTTCTAATATTCTTAATTTGCAATTATTAAGATTGTAAAGATGGTTCCCTGAGGAATTATTTAGCAAATTTATTTCTTTGGGTATATATTATTGGAAAAATGGCCAAAAATTTGTATAGACACATGCTTGTTATGTTTATAAAATAATGTGAAATAGGTATTTCTAGAGCTCCGTAAACCTAGTGTTAAGTAATTTAAAGGCTTCAACTGAAGTTTATGAGTGTATAGCTCAAGGTAAACAGGTATCTAAAAGAGAAGAAAGAGAAGTTTTTGCTTTTAGTAAATTACTTCATAGCTTTGAGAGAAAGATAGATTCTTCTACAAGTAGCTTACCTTCAGGCTTAATCCATACCAAAGACTACAAAATACTTGGCGATTTATCAAATTACGTAGCTGGAGTTAAGGGCGATTTTGCTATTCACTTAGCAACAAGTAATCACGTTGTTGCTATTTATAGAACTGGTGATAATTATTCTTATTTTGATAGTAATACAGCGTTTGTTTCTGGGTTAAAAAGTGTTGATCAGCTTATGCAAGCTGTAGAAAAAGGAATAGAATCTGCTGGCTATAAAATAGAAGAAAAAGGGTTTCTGGTTGAACACTTTGATCTTGAGCAAGCTAATAAGCTATTATCGAGTGGAGATAGACAAGTTTTAGCAAAAGAAATTAGAACAGAGTCTCAGCTTCTAGCAGAGCAAGATAAGGAGCTTGGCCTTATAAAAGTTAATGGTCAAGAATTATCCAGAGTACAGTTATATGATTTTGGAACTAAAATTAATGTAGAAGGTAGTGTACTCTTACTTATTAACGCTGATATGAATTTAAGTAGCAAAAAATTCCAAGATTATCTAAGTAGAAGTAGTTGTAGAAGTGAGTATGACAGCTAGAGAGTATCTTGACCACTTGAAAGATAGCAAAAATGTAGAAGAAGTGATACAAGCAACTAAATTAATTCCTTTCGTGGGTTCAAAACGTGAAATTAAGGAAGCAGAGCAAACACGCAAACCGAAACAATCTTTATTGGAACAATTGGTTAAAGGAGCGGTTAATTTTATAGCTAGTAATCTTACTACTGCTAAAGCTACTGATAAAATAGACAACAAGTTTTGCAATGTCATCAATGGGGAAAGTAGACCGGCCGAACTTTCCCACCAGCCTCCGCTAATGTGGGAAGTGTTCAGGATAGGCAACAAAAATGCTTATATAAAAAATTATTGCTAAAAACGGGAAAACCATGAACAAAGAGCATAACTAAACTACTAATAACTGCTTAGCCTCAGGGCAGTGTCACTCTAATAGGAGAACTGTTAGCAGGAATTTAGTACTGTAACACAAAATAAAGATGTCGCTACTTGCAAGAGTAATTCTCAAAGTATCTGCCAGATGGAATTGATGGCACTATTTTGGTGCACGTTGTAAACAAAAATATACGATCTCGATGTATTAGGTTGGAAAGAAAGTTCTTGCGGTTTTTAATTATTATCTCCAAATGCATATATCTCAGTTCAAACAAAACTTTATTAATCAAAATAAAGACCATTGTAATCAATGCACTTTTGTCAATGAGAAACAAGTTTTATTATTCCGGTTGAATAAAATTCTGGAGTTCTGGAGGCGACAAACTCGTTGAATGTCGTTTCAGCATCTCTCTGGGATTTGAAGCATTTCTCATGCAAGAAGTTGCCGAGGTGCTTAAAAAAGTGGTAATCGGTGGGCAAGAGATCTGGTGAGTATAGTGTATGAGGTAGAGTTTCGTAGCCCAATTCGTTCAACTTTTGAAGGGTCGGTCGGGCGACGTGTGGCCAGGCATTGTCGTGGAGAAGGATAGGACCATTTCTGTTGACCAGTGCTGGACACAAACGTTGAAGTTTTTCGTGCATTTCGTCGATTTGGTGGCAGTACTTTTCAGCTGTAATGGTGCACCAGGATTCAGGAAGCTGTGGTGAATCAAACCGGCCACAGACCATCAAACTGTCACCATGACCATCTTTTGGTGCAACTGTGGCTTTGGGAAGTGTTGTGGAGCTTTGTTGCGGTCTAGTCACTGAGCCGATCGTTGCCAATTGTCATAAAGAATCCATTTTTCATTGCACGTTACAATTCATCTGAGAAATGGATCATTTTTATTGCGCAAGGAAAGGGCAGACGACACTTCAAAACGACGATTTCGTTGATGTTCGCTTAATTCGTGCGGCGCCCATTTATCAAGCTTTTTTGTTTTCCCAATTTTCTGTAGATGATTACAGATTGTTGTATGCGTTACTCCCAATTCAGAAGCAAGATCCCAAACGGTTGTACGAGGATTGGCTTCAACTCGGGCCCTCAGGTCATTGTTGATGGCCCACTATGTATGTTCTGCAATATGCGATGTGTGTTATGAGAGGATCTTTATGCATTTATAGGAAAATTGAGTAGATGAAATTCAAAATTGTAGGAAAATTTTAAAAATTGAAGATATCAATATATGATTCCGCATCTATTAAAATTATTAAGGGAGGAAATAGCATTCTATTTGGTTTCTATTTCTCGCAATCGACGCAGACAATTTTTATTTTGCATAAAGATCTGCAGTCTAGTTATGAGATATACGATGTGTGTTATACGATTTTGATGTGTGTTACGGGATATACGATGTGTGTTACACGATTTTGATATGTGTTACGGGATATACGATGTGTGTTACACGATTTTGATGTGTGTTACGGGATATACGCTGTGTGTTACGGGATATACGATGTGTGTTACACGATTTTGATGTGTGTTACACGATTTTGATGTGTGTTACGGGATATACGATGTGTGTTACGGGATATACGATGTGTGTTACACGATTTTGATGTGTGTTACACGATTTTGATGTGTGTTACGGGATATACGATGTGTGTTACACGATTTCGATGTGTGTTACGGGATATACGATGTGTGTTACACAATTTTGATGTGTGTCACACGATTTCGATGTGTGTTACACTGTATTATCCTTAGACAATTTGCTTTTGGAAGGGTATTTACGGATTGTTTTGCTTTTCTTTGAGCCACTTTATTGTTAATTGCTGTGATATGTATTTCATGAATTCTTTGTACGAAAAAGTTCGCAAATAATGTATAACTTGCAATATTTACGATGAAACAGTGTTATCGCGCCTGATAATATGGTTTAAATTTATTAATAAGGAGAAAATTGTACATATATACTGTTAGTAATTGTTATGATATTGAATATACTGTATTTGAAATGTATTAAAATGTCTTAATTTTTTTTATTTTTAAATAAAAATTATAAATTAGCAAGGAATGGGTAGTATGAATTTAAAATTCCCGCGCTTGGCCCGTTAGTTATGTAACACAAAATTCAGATGGCGTTCGATTTCGTGCTAACAGAAAAATACATTGAGTGACACTACCCTGGCTTAGCCTTTAACTTTAATAGTTTCTTTTGAGAGCATGTCTGCAAACTTAAACATGAGCTATAGTATTTACTAAAATAAATGATAAAGATACGATTTGGAGAAAGTGTACAGAAAAGAATTTCTTCTATAAAAACGTACACTATTATTATTTATAAAGTTTCAAGAGACAAATTGCAAAAAAGGGCTCTGTACAGGTCACCGGAATAATACAGAGAATATTTCAACACAAAGAGCATAAAAAAATATTGCTTCTTCACTAAATGCATCTCTAATAGGCTCGTCGAAAAATCAAGCTGTTTCGTATTCTCTATCTTTGTCTCTCCTGCGAATGACATATCTCCCTCTCTGTCACAGTGCTGTAGGAGAGACAAGGATCTCTCTATTCTTTGTTCGTAGTTCACCTCTACGCCGATGGTGGTATAGGTTCGCTCACCCATAAGTGACAACTACACAGTGCAAGTGCAGCTGTTCCATAACTTCCATAGGTTATAAGGTTGATTGGGTTGATTGAAGCATTCACGTAAGCACATAACCTGTCTTTTGTTATCTCGAATGTCTATATAGACTCAGCTTAAATACAATGAGATACGTATGAATTTACTACATTGAAAAAAGTCGAGACAGAAGCAGACATGGAAGGACACGATGAAGATGATTTAGAAGATCTGAATTCGACTGTTTGTACTCTTCCACCAAATGTACAGAATGTTATCGAACAGGTTAGGATTCTGTCAAAGCTATCAAATTGTTTACAACTGTCATCTCAATAATACTTTTTACAAACCGTCAAGTTTTATTTACATTTTTGTAATAAAATTAAATCGCACATATTGCCATCGTAATTGGTTAAATTTCACAACTGTCTATTCTAGTTGTCACGCAATATTTCCAAAATTTATGTCTATAGTTTTCATTTTCCTGTCGAAAGTTACATATGAAATCATTACATATATTTTGTACTATCAGGTTCTGCCTAGCACCGATCCGTTGGACCAACCAAACTTTAACGTAGTAGACTACATAAATTCACTGTTCCCGACAGAACAGTCTTTGTCGAACATAGACGATGTAGTAAATAATATGGAATTGAAGATACGTACCATTGACAAAGAGATACGCTCTGTGGTACGTGGTCAAACGAACGTGGGACAAGATGGGAGAGCAGCATTGGAGGATGCACAGAAAGTCATAAAACAATTATTTGTACATATCAAAGACATAAAAGATAAAGCAGAACAATCTGAAGAAGTGGTTAAGGAAATAACGAGGGACATTAAACAAATGGATTTTGCCAAAAGAAATCTCACTGCCTCTATCACTGCTTTGAACCACTTACACATGCTTGTAGAAGGTGTAGATTCTTTAAAGTATAGTGTCTTGACTTCTATCATAAACTTTTACTATTAGATGATTGCATAAGTTCGTGACCGATCTGAAAATAAAATTCAAGAATATATAAGAATATACTAGAGTATACTAGAATATACTAGAATATACTAGAATATGCTAGAATATGCTAAAATACACGAGAATATGTTTGAATTCTGCTTAAATATACAAGAATATGCTGAAAATAAAATTTAATGGTTAAATTTTAAAGAATACAGCTTTATTAATCAATTATACAGTCACCATTCTTTTCTAATCGCAGAAAAGCTGCAACTAGAAAAGAATGGTGACCGTATAATTTTTTTTTACACTTCGCTGTGCAGTACAGCACGAACTTATGCAATCATCTGATATATTCATTGTAACTAGACAGATTAAATATTCTATTATACATCTATTTCCTCAGGGTGTTAACAGAAAGGAAACAATACGGTGAAATTATTTTGCCGCTGCAAGCTGTAATGGAAGTAATGCAGCATTTTAATAGTTACATGGATATACCGCAAGTGAAACAGTTATCCGACGAAGTATGTAACATTTTAGTCACGAACATTCACTTAGGATTCACTGTACATTTTGCTAATGAACATTTCAACTCGCAGGTGCGTCAAATACAAGTCGAACTGGCCCAACAAATTACAGCAGACTTCAAGCAAGCATTTTCTGGTCAAAATCCAAAATATTTCAATCAATTGACGGAAGGCTGTTTGGTGTTGTCCATATTAGATCCTAAAGTCAAGTATGTATAATTGGTCATAATTTGAAGTACTATGCAAGTTCGAAGATGATTGTGATAATTCACCCTTTCTTCACAAGGAAAGATCTGCTTACCTGGTTTGTAGGTATACAATTGCAAGAGTATGCACACTTGTTCGAGGAGAATCAAGACTTTGCATGGCTGGATAAAATAGATCGGCGATATGCGTGGATAAAGAAGCATTTGCTCGACTTCGAGTCGAAATTCGGGACAATCTTTCCACAGGATTGGGAGATCTCGGAACGAATTGCTGTACAATTTTGTCACGTTACGCGTGAAGATCTGACAAAGTTAATGCACAAACGACGGTCAGAAATAGATGTGAAACTGTTGCTGTACGCGATTCAAAGAACTAGTAACTTTGAGTCACTGTTAGCAAAAAGATTTAGTGGCATTACTTTGGAGAATATTGAAGCGGCAATTAAGAAAACTGCCAGTGCGGATGCCGCGGATAAAGTTTCCACTAATCCATTTGAAATAAATGAACAGGTAAAGTATATTTAATTATACAGTAAAGTCCCTTCTAAGTCTGACGGAGGAGACCGTTCTAAGTCAGTTCGCCTACCCCTTCCACGGAGGGACATACCCCGCGAGGGGCCAAGAAGCTCTAGCTGCCTCGGTTGCCGAGCAGTGTAAACATGCCGCGTAATCCGATACCGAGTCGGCATCGAAGAGGGTAGCGAGTGAAAAAGAAATAGAAACAGTTAAAAACTTTTTTATATTTTCAACTTTCTTCTTATACAACCTTTCTCAAGATATTTGTCACATTTTTCTGATTAAAATGAGTCGTTTAAAAACCTCCAACGGGCTGTCGCTCCGTTAATTTGCAAAATTCTAGTCTAATTCCTTGGGAACATATTTTCGAGATATATATAGCATATGTTAAATATATGATAAATTATAAATTATACTTTACTGTGTGCAGTAAATATGGGTCAAATTGTATCTTGTTTGGTATCATTTTCATTAGAAAAATGCCACAAATACGTTGGTCAAATACAAAAAAATAATGAAAAACAAAGAAGTTTTATTAATGGATTAGTTATATTTACACTTCTCGGCGACCGAGGCCTCTGGAGCTTCGCTGTTCTTTTCTACGTTCGGCGCGGTCGACGCGGGCACAAAAATATAGTATCCGATCCATCGATCGATTGACTTAGATTGGGACTTTACTGTATATTTTGCAGAATATCCTTGCACACAGTTTATAAGAACATTCCATAATATATTAGGTGCAGAATGAGAAACCCAAGCCATCGCCATTTACCAATCTCATTGGAAGATGCTTCGAGCCATATCTAAGTATTTATATAGAAAGCTTGGATCGCAATCTAGCAGATTTAATGGAAAAATTTGTATCAGATTCGAAAACACAACCTCCCGGTGCCAGAGAATTCGATGGTATTGAGGGACCTAGTAGTGTTCTATCATCTTGTGCAGATTTGTTTGTGTTTTACAAAAAGTGTATGTTGCAATGCACACAACTCAGTACAGGCTTGATTATGCTGAGTCTGTCTGAAACGTTCCAAAAATACCTGCGAGAATATGCTCTAAAAATACTTCAAAATAATTTACCTAAGTAAGTAACAGACATACTACAAGTACTATTATTAAATAGTACCTAAACCAGACGTAATTTGCATTATTTGGAAGCGAAAAGCTGCGCATGTAACTATTTTTGTAGAATAATGCAAATTATGCCTCGTAAACGTAAAAATAGGACTTTCGACAGTCTTTTTGACTACTGAAAAACTCCATCTTTGCATTGTCGAGAAATGAGAATCCTGGAAACGAGTCTACCCCCTTAAGAGTAATAAATAGATAGCGGATCTTTATGTAAAATTAAAATTTTCCAGCTGAATTGCAATAAACTGGAGTAACATAAAAATTTATTTTTATTTATAACAGTATTTTTAAATTGGTCTAATGTTTTTACTTTTACTATCTTAAATTACATAATATTCATTTTTGTCATAAGCGCATAAAATCCGCTGTCTATCGATCATAAATATCTTTATTTTTGTACATTTACAAGTGTGCTATATTGTAGATATTGTTTTATTATTAATCAGAGTAGAATGCATTTTCGAAATTGATGGACATTATTACATCCTGCGATACGATATAATCAACTGTACAATTTTGGTTTGCCCGCATATTTACCTTCTGGCAGTGTACTTTAATTAAACCACCCTAACTCCGCGAATACATTCGCATTGTTCCAAATTCTGTTCGTGCTTATTCATCTTCTTAACTCTTGTGTAATTATTTTCATAGAACTATCTGGTTACTTGGAACTCCATCTTACCCTGAAAGAAATGTTATTTTTTCTCCGCATCCTTCCCAGAATTAACATTTTTTCGGAAAAGCTCATGTAATAATGAAGCACGAGATACACTACGGTGCAAAAGAAAGAAGCACCCAGTATAATTATAAGATATAATGACAAACAATATCTTTATGATTGATTCTTTGCATTTAAAGTAATAGATAATCCGCAATAACACATATATTCTCAGAACTATTCAATTAAACCGCGGAATCCTTCTTCTGAACTTACTGTAACTTCTTATTTGATTTTTTACGCTTTCCTATTAAATATGGCCGGGAACTTCTTTTGCACAGCAGTGTATGCCGTCTGTAGTGTCGCACGAACGGTATTGCGTCGCGAGATACAGTGAACCCACTAATATTCGGACACTCTTAAAAAGACGATAACTTTTTTTGGAAAGCTAGAGCAATTAGTTTGCTACAGGATGTGAAAAAAAAATTTTTCAAAAATTGCAATTGATCGGAATTGTAGGAAAAATACTAAAAGTTGCATTTTACAACTTTTTATGTGGGCCTATATTGAACATTTGAGAAATACGTTTTGTAGATCTGTATCAATTATATGCACTCTAAAAGTTTCATTGAACAGGCATTGAAAGATGTAAGAATCCTTAGATTTACTGCAGTTGTAGGCCGAAAATCGTGAAAATCTGCTATTTTTACCATCTTTAAACGTTTGTAGCTCATTGTAACGTCGACCGAATTTGACGAAATTTTCAGAATATGTTTAATTGACACTGATCTACAAAACGTATTTTTTAAATTTTCAATTCCGGTCAATTGCAATTTTTTTTCACATCCTGTAACAAACTAATTGCTCTAGCTTCCCAAAAAATTCAAATCGTATAGTACAATATTAAAAAAGTTATCGTCTTTTTAAGAGTGTCCGAATATTAGTGGGAGTCACTGTAACTGGTCTGTAACCTGTACGAACAGTATGGGCGTCGCATCATAACGTCATAACTCTGTGACCTTATATATGTTGTTATTTATGTATTTATGTGGTTATTATTTATATATGTGGTTGTTCAGTGGAGTTTGATTTTGTATGATCTGTTACAGAATTGGAGGTAGTGCAGGGCTTGCTACAAGCATGAGTAGCATAACTCGTGATTTCCGAGATCTCTCAACGTCCGGTTTTATACAAAATTTCCAAAGTTTTTTGAAGGAAGGTGAAACTACTAGATTCAGCAAAGAAGAACAATCACGTATATGCTGGTAAACAACATTTCTTCACCGATTTTATTGTCACTATGTGGGCGACTAAAAGAAAATATATTATCTGTGTATGTTAGTGTGTTAACAACAGCTGAATATTGCTCGGAAACAACAAAGCAATTAGAAGAAAAATTGCGAGAAAAGACGGATAAATGTTTTGCTGAAAAGATTAATTTATCTCAAGAACAAGATATTTTTCACAAGTATACATTCCATATTATTTACTGACCGTTCACTAATTTTTCTTTTATTAATAATTGAATAACTTTCTTTCAGTGTCATATCAAATTGTATTCAATTATTAGTTCAAGATCTAGAGTCAGCATGTGAATCTGCATTGACTGCGATGACGAAAGTATGCAAATTTTATGACTATACTCTACTACTTCAGTATTTACATTTATCTTATTTATTATTTTAGGTTCAGTGGAGTGCGATAGAAGTTGTTGGTGATCAGAGCAATTATGTTAATACTATTGTGACGCACCTTCGACAAACAATACCTACTATCAGAGATAGGTTGTCTGCGTGCAGAAAGTATTTTACTTATCTCTGTGTGAATTTTGCAAGGTAATATACATTCAACCCTTTGCACTCGGAGCTATTTTAACTCGAAAATTAAACATTTCCTCCGACCTAGAATAATTCCGTTCTACAGGGTGGTTCCAGAGTTACCAGATATTATCACCTCGATTTTCGTCACTATTAGACTCCGGATGTTTATGCAAAATAAAAAGTTTGTGCATTAATTGCAAGATGCAGGAGCTAAATATAAATCTATATTCTTCATTAATAATTTTAATGTGGTGAAAATAATACATTCATACTCTTAAAGTATTTTACTATTTTCACTGTTTTAAATTGCACTTGCTCATTTTTGTTAGAAATTCATAAAATCCGAGTCTAGTCATTATTATTATTCGTAACGAAGAATATGTATATAAGGATGAATGGTTTAGAGAGATGCATACTTTGGTGTTGAGTTTTTTTGTAGGTGGACGCGTAGAAGAGATATTACGGTCATCAGTATTTTTTAAAATGAGATCTTATGTTTTTTTCGCTTCATCAATCGATAAAGCTTCATATTCTCTACAAAAAAGTATTAAACTATTAATATCGAAAAACCATTAGTTGAGGAGATATTTTAATTTTAATATTGTTATGAAATCTTGATAATCTGTAAATTGATATAATACCTCATTTGTTTAGAATACCAGAATATTTTAGAATACCAGAATGGTGGCTCTGAGTCGCCACTCGAGTGCTATGGGTTAATTTTTGGTATAATTATTTCGATACATTAATAATCTTTTCATTTTTCTGCAGCTCATTTATAATTAAATTAGTGCAACAACTGTATAAATGCAAACCTTTAAATACCATGGGTGCTGAACAATTACTGCTAGACGTGATAGTGTTGAAGACTGCTCTCTTGGATCTTCCAACAACAGGTTATCAAGATCAAAGAAAACCGCCAGCGGCGTACACTAAGGTAACGTTTGTTATTATCAGTATACCTGTGACTACATTAATTTTTTCTTTATTGTGATCAGGTAGTTGTAAAAGGCATGGCAAGCGCTGAAATGATACTCAAAATTGTAATGTCGCCAATTGAATCTCCAAAAGATTTTGTAAAACAATGTAGACTGCGTTTTCCGGATCTAGAGGCACAAGAGTTTAAGAAAATTCTAGATATGAAAGTAAATATTTAATTCTGCTTTTTAATTGATTTACAGTAATGTCCGACTGTAAATCTTGTTGAAAGATTGACTGTATGTCCCTACGCTGCCCATTCCACTGGGGCATACCCCGCGAGGGGCCAAGAAGCTCGAGTTGCCTCGGTCGCTGAGATTACACCGCATAATCCGATACCAGGAGGTTATATCGGTGTGATCTATTAATCCAATTACAAAACTTCTTTATTTCTCATTATTTTTTTATGGGACTTTGTCCAATATTCACATTCCTATACAATTGGACATTACTGTAACTTGTATTCAGCATATCATAACTCTAAATTATTTATAGGGTTTGAAAAAAACAGAGCAAGCTCTACTAGTTGAACAATTCAAGCAACCTGAAAATGCGGTTTCCTCGCATGACGCGAAGAGTCACATTACTCAGGACAGTCCAGAACACGAAGCTGGACGAATAAAAAAACTAGAAAAATTAATAAAGAAAAGAATATAAGCATTTTTCATAGTAAAGTCTTATATTAAATTGTACATATTGAATTGAAATATATCTATATAAAATTTGAATACTTGTTAAGCATCCTCTATACTCTATACCTTACACTCTATCTTAACACTTATTAAAATTATTTCAAGGTCATGTGCCATTTAGAACACAAACGAACTGTTTTTCATTCTTTATTGTTATACATTGTAAACAAACCCCCACAAACAGGACGATGTTAACCCTGTTTCTGCGCAAGTTCTTTCGCCTTAGCTTTCTCTAGCTTAGCTATCCTAGCAGCAGATTTGCTACCCAAAAGACCACCGCCCCAATGACGTCTGATTTCATCGTATCTATCATTGAAATTTACCTTCACGGCTTCAATCAGTTTAGCAAAGTTGGCCCTGTCACCGGAATCCACCTGCAAACGTAAACAGCATGTTATAGAAAAATTGAGGACATTGTAAAAATAGAGATATTAGTAAGAATACGTCAGGTAAATATTAAATAGATATATCACAAATATTATCATTGGATTGGCTCTATTTGTATTCATCATTTGCGATGTACATACATAAAATAAAAGTAATGTTTGACAATCTAATTGTTATAATTAGACTGCGGATTTTATGCATTTATGACAAAAATGGACACGTACAATTTAAAGCAGTGGACGAATTAAGAAGATTTGAGGACATCAGTGTATTAATTTCAGCTTAATTAGACAATAAAAAGAAATTTCTATTTGGCTCTATGTCTTGCAATCAGTGCAAACATTTTTTAATTTTGCATAAAGATCCGCAGTCTAGTTATAATTATTCTTACCTGAGTTATAGCCACTGTAGCACAAGTTTTACGTCTGATGAGACGTCCCAAACGAGCTTTACCCTTTATGATGCAGTATGGTACACCCATTTTACGGCAAAGAGCAGGCAGGAAAAGAACAATCTGTGAATAAAAACAGTATGATAAACATTGTAAAATAAATTACTTGAGCCATAAGATTACTTATATATTTTTCTCAGTATGTCATGTATGTCATCTTTCGAATAGTACCGATTATATCAAATATATTCTCAGGTGAAGAAATTCAATTAACATCATTGTTAGAAATAAAATGGCCAATAAATTATTATCTTAATAGAAAGGAACACTCATTTACCTCGATCGGATCCACATCATGCGCAATCACAACAAGTTGGGCTTTCTTCTGTTCAACGAGCGTAGTGACTGTGTTTGTCCCACTGCGCAGTACATTGGGTTTCTTTGTTGGCGCGTCTTCCTTCTTGGCAACTTTTTGTTCTGCTCTAGCCTTCAGCCTCATTTTTTTCATCGCTGCAGATTCAGGCCTGTACTTCTCCATCACTTTGAATAACTGTGTCGCTGTAATAATTGAAAAAAGTGGATGGTTACTTTCAAGTAGGGCTGTTACTTTCCTTCGAAGGTCAAAGATTTCGAAGCTTCGATTTCAGAAACATCGAAGGTGATGAGTAGACTGCGGATCTTTATGCAAAATAAAAAATGTTTGCATTGATTGCAAGACACAGGAGCCGAGTAGAAGTTTCTTTCTTCTTTTAATTGTCTTATTAAGCTGAAATTAATACACTGATGTCCTTAAAACTTCGTAACTCGTCCACTGCTTTAAATTGCACGTGCTCATTTTTGTCATAAATGCATAAAATCCACAGTCTAGTGATGAGAATCGAAATTTCGAATTTCGAACCTCTATAGTAAATGATTAGAAGCTTGAAAGAAACGGAGATTCGAAGCTTTAAACTTGGAAATATCGCATTTAAGTTATATTTGATACAGTGAGGGTAAAATTGGATTGGATTGGTCACTCCTACATTTCGAAAAAATATGCCCCCACAGCTGAAAGATTGAAGTTGGGCATTTTAAACAAATACTCGAATATTTTATGACTCGTAATGTTTATATCAGTACAAAAAGTAACATGATAAAATGTATAGTAAACTTTGTATGAACAATAATAATGGGAATGTCGTAATCGATCATATTATCTGGCAATGTCCACAATATGATTTGGAACGAGGACACTTGTTTGAACTGCTCCTCAATCGTAAATACCACACTCCCTACATTATTAATTTTTTTCTAAGGGTGCGAGACATTACAGCACTAATATTTATTTTTAACTTCCCCAAAAAATGCAAGATTAGGATTTAGCATCTACCATTCATATTAATTTAAATTTATATAATGATATATACTTCATTATTATATTTGTAAATTATTATACTAATGTAAGCTATATAAACCAAACATGGTTTACGGCATCAATAAATAATAATAATAATAATTTGGATATTCAAATAAAAAAGCTAAAATAATTATTTATTATTTGATATGAAGCTCGTAAGTTACAACTTCATATGTTTCGAAGACTAAAACTTGGTGCACTTTGAAGACTTCGAAACTTCAAAGTTCCCTTCGTTCCTTTGAATCTTCGAAGCTTCGGGAAAGTAATTGCCCTACTTTCAAATCCTTTAATGTATTTTAATTGGTTTTTAATTACAAACCTGTTTGTTTGTCTAGCGTTTGTGTGAACTGGTTGATTGGTGGTGGTACTTTCAACCTTTTTTGGAGCACAGCTCTTTGGCGCTGGATACGAATATATTTGGGCCATTTGACAAAACGACTGAGATCACGAGCGGGCTGGATATCCTGTCCTAAGTGTCAAATTTAGCTCGTTAGCATAATGCAAAAAAACATTGTCTATCAACTTGTAACGTGTAAAGCAATGTTTCCTCACCGATTCCAAAATTGCGGGTGCGTTTCTCGAAGAGAGGATTCGTCTGTTTCTTGGGTTCAACTTTCTTCACTGCCAGTGGGGCAGCTGCCACCTTCTTCCCCACCTTCTTCTTCGGCTAAATAACAAAAAGATTTTCGTTAGAAACCGTAATCAGAAACTACTGAAGACTACTACTCGTGGATAATTCTGTATAGGTTAGCAAGCTTGTGATTAATCAGAGAATTTAAAAAAATATTGTTTGTATACAGTTCCATGCACTCGTATTTTCGCAGTACAGAAAAATCATTTATTCATAACAATTTAGGAATTTCGTGAATGAGTATGTATTCTACAGAAAGAAAACATATTTATTTATTCCATACGAACGAATCCAAGACATGCCGAATTTGAACCATTCGAATTCATAACAGTAACATGATCCGGCTTAGAAATATTATTTGTATTCGGCAATGTAATAGATTTACCTTTTTTTGGACCATTGTTTTCAATGAAAACTTAACGGATCCTTTATATCGCAATGGATATAAAAGTTTGTACTTCGCTTAGCACGACGCGAAGTACGGACGCCGAGAACGTAAAGAACGATTTTTCTCGCAGCGCCACCACAGGCGACAACAGCGCCACTTGACAAATATCGTCATGGAGTAATTGTTTCTAGATAGGAAACTCATGGCAATTCGTTTCTTATTCCGAATCACCTATCGGACAATTTTGTTAATCATTATTTCAAAAAGCCTTTTTGGTGCGACAATTAATTGAGAAATGAGTAGGTTTAATTTAGAAAACAGTAAAAACGTTAGAAGAATTACAATATATATATATTACATACACACATATACAAGCTTGATAATTACTAGATATTATGTATTTATGATGAAAATGAGAAGATGTAATTTATATAAAACAGCAAAACTATTAGAAGAATTTAAAAATACTGAAATTCGCGCAAAATACAATATTCTATAGATATAATTACAATATGTATACATGCACAGATACACCACCGCTCAAAAGTGGACACTTGCAAAATATGTAAAAGCAACGCATTAAAAAATAGTGACTAAAATCGATCTTTATTACTTTCTTATGAAATATCTAACGTTCGAAGTTAAAAACTACGTATGTGGAAAATTACCAATATTAGACTAAGACGTACATTCATCGACGAATCCACCGCGGTTAGATATTACCGCTTGCACTAATCGCGACAATCTTTCTATTAGTTTTTTATTCTATTAGTATTTTATTATTAGTATTTGTATCGAAAATTTCTCTGAATTTGCTCTGCACCTTAGAAATGAAACAATGTGAAACTTGACCCAGATAGCACTCGAAGTCTCATAGACGTTTTACATCGTTTTTAAGTCTGAACGTCTTACGTCCTAAAAAGACGTCTATTTGGAGACGTCGTTTTTACATCTGGAATAAGACGTCTCAAAGAGGTCTTTTCGGAGATGTCGTTTTTACGTCTGAAATGATACGTCTCAAAGACGTCTTTTTGGGGATGTCGTCTAAAAAGACGCTTGAAAGACGCCTAAACTACGTTTAAAAGACGGCTGAAGACGTCTCTAAGACGTACCGTTTTGTAACGCAAGACATTCAGGAGACTTTCGGGAACCGTTCAGACATCTCTCAGACGTCCGAATGTCTTGCGGCAGGCGTCTTACAGCTGTCTTTGAGATATCTCTGTGCTATCTGAGAAAATCCTTTCAAGCACCGAGACCGTATATTATTGCATTTTCATTATATAATTTGTACATAAAAATAAATTCTATTGCGCTATGATATCACAATATACATAATAATAATAATTACGAGTGACAAAATTGTTCTAAATATTTTTACTACGTTTTGTAGAGAAAAAGGAAGTATCCGGATACTTTTGAGCGGTAGTATAATTGTCCCAAGGCTCCGCTACCTCGTAATGGCATTTCCTCGCCGCCCTGAAACAAAAAAAAAGGGCTCCGCTATCTCGTTATCATAATACATAGTTTAGCTACGTTACTGTTTTGGACGCGTATGCGTGAGAAATCTTGCACAATAACTCACCACTAGTCCGGATACTTTTGAACGGTAGTGTATATGTCTAAGTTTTGCACATTATGTGTCGTCTCTTGTTATATCAACCTACTCTGTGACTATAGCATGTTGAAAATTGTCGAAGTACGCATGCGTCGGTTGACCACGATTCAGGGGAGAGCAGGGGCCGCGCGTGCGACC
This sequence comes from Lasioglossum marginatum, assembly GCA_028455795.1. Taxonomy (NCBI): domain Eukaryota; kingdom Metazoa; phylum Arthropoda; class Insecta; order Hymenoptera; family Halictidae; genus Lasioglossum; species Lasioglossum marginatum. Next base: position 2,636,391 of record CM052253.1, on the reverse strand, counting down.
TACGCGCCTCCAGTTTAGACTAGACGATTTTCTGACGAGAGACGCGTAGGACTCGAGCTACGTCAGTATTTCGTTGTGTGTCGACGATCTGTCTGCAATACATTCCTGTCATGAACGTTGCTGTCCGGTACTCTAAAGACTTTCGTTCGTTGGTGTGCTCGTGACGGTATGTGATTTGGCTGGTTAGTGATCGCCGACTTATCGTAGCATTTCCTTCCGTCCACTCGTCGATTCCGAGAAGCCTCACGTTTTCTATTAGAGCGTACGTTTAGAAACGTTAGCCACAGGTAACGACAGCATGCCAAGGGTGCTCTTATTCATTTACTTGAAATATTAATTGTACTTGAAACGCGCCCATTCAGCCCTCTCAAAACTAATGAGATTTCGACAGAGTGCGTCGAGTTGTTTGCATTAGCACGTTGCAGCCGTCATCCGGCATTCTGTTAGCGGTTACCGACAGAACCTGATAGACTATGACATTTACGATTCGTTGAATTTCTAATTAATAATGCGCATATAAATTCGAACTTGAAGATTCAAACGTAAATGAACTATTGTCGTGGAATACGATCCAGTCAAGTTTCCAAAATAATTGTACAGTTGCACGTGCAACTAATACGAGCGAGGGTGAATTGTGGTCGTAACGAAATAGATTATAGAGTGTATCTCTTTTTTTTTCAATCTTCAAACTTAGATCGATATATTCATGAGATAATGTTGTCAATACAATGAAACATCCAAAACTATATCTTCATTGATAATTACAGAGAAAAGTAGTCTATAGCGATTATCATTAAACCTACCACCGCCGCGCCGGTCGGATGACCGGTTTTCGATTTTTTATTTTACAATTATTGAAATTGTAAAGATACATTTTTTAATTCCAGTATATTAATATAATAATAATTAGAATGCGGATATTTATGCAATTTTTAATTTCCCCAGGCAGATTTCAAGAAAGTGGGAACGAATAGAATATTATTTTCAGTGGTAGTAGCCTTTATAGATTCGAAATAAATCAAAATCGTATCAAATTCTAGACAATTACAGAGAAAAATAGTCTTGCACTATAGCGATTGCCGCTAAACCTACCACCGCTGGTCAGATAACCGGTTTTCGATATTTTATTTTACAATTATTGAAATTATAAACGTGTTTTCATGGGAATTCATTGAATACATTTTTGTATTTCAGTATATATTATAATTAGACTGCGGATGTTTATGCAATTTTCCATTTCTCCAGGCAAATTTCAAGAAAGTGTCATTTCAAGAAACGAATCAAATATTATTTTCAGTGGTAGTAGCCTTTATAGATCTGAAATAAATCAAAATCATATCAAATTCTTTGGAATTTTATGTCCTAGCATTTTTTAAATATTTTTTGAAGCCATAAATGCATAAAGATCCGCCGTCCAATCATAATAAAAATCGCACAAAATGTGAATAAGTTTAATCTTGTTATTTTTATAATACAATACACATCGGTCACTTTTGATGATCGGTAGGTTTAGCGCTACCGGTATTTTACCTTAATTTTTGGGATTCATTGTTTGCAAAACTGATAATACAACTCAATATTGCGAGCACGTTTTCCGAGAGCTAATAATAGTTTTTCGTAATACCTACAAACAAGACAATTTTACGTCGGTATTATTCACAACGAATATTACTTGGCGATCCACTTCACGGATCGCCGCGCAACATTATCCGAATTGCGAGGCTCCCGATTCCAGTGATGGATTAACCAATCGGCAAAGTAAACACGTGCTTAGGCCAGTGGTCGGAAAACTCATTAATAGACTGCGGATCTTTATGCATTCATGGCTTATAAAAATTTTCAAAACATGCTGGAGTATTAAATTCAATAGAATTTAGTACGATTTTTATTTATCTTGGATCTACAAATGCTATTACTAATGAAAATAAAATTCTATTTGGTAACACCTTCTTAAAACTTGTCTATAAAAATTGAAAATTGTATAAACATCCGCGCAGTCTACTCATTAGTAGACAGCGCGGATCTTTATGTAAAATAAAAATTTCGCAACAAACCGGAGTGACATAGAAATTTGTTTTCTCTCTTAATATGTTCAATAGGTTGAAAATAATATAAAAATATTTTTAAATTCGTCTAATGTCTTTAATGTTTTAAATTACACCTACTCATTTGTGTCATAAATGCATAAAATCTGCGGTCTACTCATTTAGTCAAAAGAGCCAAATATCAACAGTACAACGATTTAGATTTCTTTTGAGAGTCAAATTTCTATACAAGAACCCTGTTTTCAGAAGTCGGTTCAAACTAGGTACACCGAGTAAAACTAGATATCATACTTTATAATAATCTTATTTATTGATTAAAATAGAGTAGAAATTGCTCTTTATTTGAATTTAGATATAACACACTGACTGATCTAAAATTCTATCAAAATACTATTAAATTGAAATAAAATAAATGTATTTTAAGTAGCCAAGGAGAAGTTTGCCGACCACTGATTTAGGCCATCAGGGAAGGGGGATGTACAATCTGTTTTCTCGAAATCTAATGAAGACATCGAATTAATTTTTTTTTAATTAAATGGTTAAGAGCTAATATTTTAGTATGTATTTAATTTTTTGGAGGAGAAAGGGGGACCTCTTCATCCTCGCATTACCAAGTTGTATGTACATACATACACTACCGCTCAAAAGTATGTGGACACTTCTTTTTCTTTACAAAACATAGTTTAAGTTAGTAGGAAAAATGTTTAGAACAATTTTGTCACTTGTAATTATTATTATTATGTATATTGTTATGTATATATGTATAGCACAATAGAATTTATTTTTATGTACAAATTATATCATGCAATGCAATAATATAATTTCAATCCACAAATACAAAATCTAATGGAACAGTCTCGGTGCTTTAAAGGATTGCAAGTTTCACTTCGTTTCATTTCTAAGATACAGAGCGAATCCAGAGAATTTTTCGATACAAGTACTGATAATAAAATACTAATAGAATAAAAAACTAATAGAAAGACTGCCGCGATTATTGCAAGCGGTAATATCTAATCGCGATGGATACCTCGAAGAATCTCGTACTTAATCTTATCGGTAAGTTTCCACATAGGTAGTTTTTAACTTAAAACGTTAGATATTCCATAAGAAAGTAACAAAGATAAGATTAGATAGATTTTAGTCACTATTTTAGATGCTTAAAGCAAGTGTCCACATACTTTTGAGCGGTAGTGTAGCTAGCTGCTAGATTGTTTACCTTGCCCGTAAACATATTCGCAAAATCAATTTCAATTGTTCGCTAAAACTCTGTAGCTATGCGCAATAAAGAAAGCATTCGAGTAAATGCTATTGAGTTTACTGAGGTATCACAATAACAAAAAAATCAATAATACTTTCCACATTTTCAAGGCCACAATTATAAAGACATTTCACAAATTTTTCGTTACTGTAGTCTTTTTTGCGTCTGAGTAGCGCTCTCTGTAGTCTGACGCAGTTTGCATTATAAATTCTTCTTCTTCTTCGTTTCGCGATAGTACAACGTTAAATTTCTGCATAAGTTTGAATCATTAATTACTGCCAAATTATGCACTATGTTTAAGCGTACGTTATAACTGGGATTACTTTGCCATTCTAAGGGTTCCTTATTTATAAAATCTAGGAAAATTGAAAATCTTTTTAGAGAAACTTTAAGTTTTTATTTTAGACCAGAGTTTGTTTTAGATTTTGAATTAACTACTAATCTTTTTACATCATTTTCATTAACGGTATCTAAAGCTACAATCATTTGCTTTTTGTATGATGCAGTTTCGGGTGTTTGATACCACAAATGATTACAAAATTTCCGTAGTGCTACAGCAATTGGGGCTTGGATTCATGCTTTCAAGGCGCTAGACTCGTTTCCAGGATTGCAAGGGTGCGGGATTCGCGTTCTCATTTTTCGATAATACAAAAATGGGGGTTTTCAGTAGTCAAAAACGCTAGATAAAAGATCGATCTAGGGCGCTATCACCCTGAAAAGCCCTATTTTTTCGTTTACGAGGCGTAATTTCCAATATTCGGCAGCATGTACCTATGAAGATACGAATACATATTACGAATTCGAAATCGGGTGGAAGAATTATTCTATCTCTAAAATACTAAAATAAGTTACAGAAAAGAAAATTGAATATTTTTTAGTTTTATCATTAAATGAAGTAAATGTTTTTATGCAAGCTAATCGATGTATTTCAAAAAAGAATTAATTCAATCGAGATGAAAAATGAGGAAGACAGTGAGCAAATTTACTCTAGATTAAAAAATTACGATCACGGTCGTGATTTTAACTTAATTCACCGTGATTGTAATTTTTTAATCTAGTGTAAATTTGCTCACTGTCCTCTTCATTTTTCATCTCGCTTGAATTAGTTCTTTTTTGAAATACATGATTCTAAATTAGTTCTTTTTTCAAATACATGATTTTACATTAGTTCTTTTTTCAAATACATGATTTTACATTAGTTCTTTTTTCAAATACATGATTCTAAATTAGTTCTTTTTTGAAATACATGATTCTAAATTAGTTATTTTTGGAAATATATGATTCTAAATTAGTTCTTTTTGGAAATACATGATTCTAAATTAGTTCTTTTTGGAAATACATGATTCTAAATTAGTTCTTTTTTGAAATACATGATTCTAAATTAGTTCTTTTTTGAAATACATGATTCTAAATTAGTTCTTTTTTGAAATACATGATTCTAAATTAGTTCTTTTTTGAAATACATGATTCTAAATTAGTTCTTTTTTGAAATACATGATTCTAAATTAGTTCTTTTCTGAAATATATGATTCTAAATTAGTTCTTTCTTGAAATACATGATTTTAAATTAGTTCTTTTTTGAAATACATGATTCTAAATTAGTTCTTTTCTGAAATATATGATTCTAAATTAGTTCTTTTTTGAAATACATGATTCTAGGATACAGTGATTCTACGATCACTGTGATAAATCACGGTTAATGATTTTGCACGCCATCGCTAATTGTACATTTTAAGGCGATAGATTCGTTTCCAGGATTGTAAGGGTGCGGGATTCGCGCTCTCATTTCTCATAATAGAAAAAGGGGGTTTTTCAGTAGTCGAAAACACTAGATAAAAGATCGATCTAGGGCGCTATCGCCTTCAAAAGTCCTATTTTTTCGTTTACGAGGCGTAATTTGCATTATTCGGCAGCATGTAGCTATGAAAATAGCTACATGCGCATTTGTATGCTTCCGAATAATGCTAATTACGCCTCGTAAACGAAAAAATAGGACTTTTCAGGGCGATAGCGCCCTAGATCGATCTTTTATCGTTTTTGATTACTGAAAAATCTCATATTTATATTATCGAGAAATGAGAACGCGAATCCCGCACCCTTGCAATCCTGGAAAGAGGAGTCTCTTAAAGAATATTTGATCTCTTCGAATGGAAAGATTGACGCTTAACAAGTGGTACATATTACTGTCAGGTAGGGTACCAATCATTGGAAATGACGATCCGGAATATTTGCTGTATCGGTGCTGGGTACGTTGGCGGTCCTACTTGCAGTATTATTGCTTTGAAGTGTCCGCAAATCAAAGTGACCGTTGTGGACAAGAGCAGAGAAAGGATCGCCCAGTGGAATTCGGATAAGCTGCCGATTTACGAGCCCGGCCTGGATGAGGTGGTCAGGATCTGCCGCGGGAACAATTTGTTTTTCTCCACTGACATGCACACCGCGATCAAGGAGGCGGATCTGATATTCATTTCGGTGAACACGCCGACGAAAACGTTCGGCAACGGGAGAGGAAGGGCGGCAGATTTGAAGTATGTCGAGAGCGCGGCCAGAATGATCGCAGAAATTGCGACCGGGGACAAAATCGTTGTCGAGAAAAGCACCGTGCCGGTTAGAGCTGCGGAGAGCATTATGAACATTCTGCGTGCCAATCACAAACCAGGCGTTTCGTATCAGGTAATGTGACAATAATATTTATTTATTAAAATTTTCGCATGATCAACAGGGCCGAAGCGAGGCAGGTCTATCGCGTTCTCCGGAACCCGGCCTCGCATATACCGGGTATTTCACCTAACTTGACCACCTTAAATATATCGCTTATTTTATATGATAGAAAAAATGTCAGGGGGAGAAAATATTCTGTTCAAAGGGACGGTAAATGAAGGAATTTCTCCCGTCTTTGCATTGAAATATTTCGTCGCAGCGTGTTGCAGACGTTGACATTAAATATTGACATCAAACGTTGGCACGTCTGCAACATGGGTGCGGAGGATAGTAGGTGTTAAGGAAATTACCCAATTAGAAAACACCGATTTTGATTAATTTTTTACAGAATGGTGATACTTATAATAAATAATTCCTTATTGTGAAATTTAAGTATAGGATTTGAATGTGTATTCTGGCCCCGCAAAATTTTTGAACCGGGCCCCGCAGAATGTCAAGCCGGCCCTGCTGATCAATCACACGCTACGCTCACGTGAGTTTTCATTCACCCCCGCGTAGGTCATCGACTTTGTTAGATAAAATTTTAAATGGGAAATACAGGAGTATAACTGAGCATAAGGAAGAAGAATTTCGAAAGACAAAGGAGTTTACATTGTAAACGCAATTGTGAAATGTTGTAAACTTCACGAAATTCTTCATTTAAAGGGGAGCTTCGATATTATTAAAATGAATAAAAGTTTTATTCATTTAAAATGTAATAAATGAAAAAATTGCTTGTTACTATACTCAGGATTTATTTAAATGAATGCCTAGATACGTAGTTTATTTGCGTACGCTCGCATATTTCGAATTCTAATTCACAGTAATAGTTAGGCAGTAATTAGTACGTGACTCCTTTTCGTCCGCAGTAATACGTACAAAATGTTATCGATTTTATTTGGTTTACGAATTATAAACGACCAAAGGTGGTAAAAAGGTCGAAAAATCTTGAAAAATCGCAATTTTTACTACTTTTTCACAAATTTTCAGAACGTATATAATTTATACGAGTTGACAAAAAACATCTTTTAAATTTTCGTTATTGGTCCAGCTAAAAAAGTTCTAAAAATCAATTTTTGCAATTTATATTTATTATATTTATTAGACGTCATTTACTAAACTAATTCTTCTAGCTTCTAAGAAAAAAGAGAAATCAGTTTTTTCGATGTTCCTTTGCTTTTTTGTAGGTGTATTATTTAATATTGAATATTTTTATATCCAGAAAAATAATGTACACTTAAAAACGCAATATTGGACTAATTCCTCAAAAATTGCCCTTGCATACAAGTAGCAATGGCGCCGAATTCAAAGAAGTACTCTTCTTGGTGTTTTCGTGAATAGGACGCGTGGTGCGTTATAACTAGTTGGGATCTTGGGCAAAGTAGAATTTCGAGGCCTTAAACCCCAACTAAATAACTTTCATGTTGGAAAAGATAAAACAATTGTAAAAACATCTACATATTTATTATTGCATAAAAAGTGAAATAAATTCTCCTTCATCCATGAAAGTCTTTTACATAAAAATACAAAATATTTGGTAAACAATTACACATATTGATATATAAAGAGCATTATAAATCTAATGCATTCATGATTGCAATATTTATTTAAATATTTACTTTTCGGGCTGTTTTGCCATAAAATTATTAATTAGTTCGTTAAAATCAACACAATTGGTTAGATCACTTTCAATAGATAATATGGATAAATTTGACAGTTTATCCTGCCCCAAAGTATTTCTTAAATAGTTTTTAATTCTTTTAAGGACATTGAAAGAACGTTCTGCCGATGCATTGGAAGCTGGAATTGTTAGAAATATTGTTAAAATTACCTCAACATTTGGTCGGCGCGGTAGACGCAATCATAAAAGTTTGACAAGAATCGCGACTTTACTGTATTATGAATTTTCCCAAATTAGAGTTTGAGTTTGAAATTTTTTTATGAGAAAAACGTAGAATTTGGATCTTGGATCTTGGTTTGTGTTCGGGGCCCCCTCCTGGGCATTTGCCCAAGTTGCCCATAGGGTACCACGCCACTGAATAGGACGCATGGCGCGTTCCGCTGATTTATTTTTAGAACAGCCTATTATAAACAATTGGTCCTCGAAGTACTTCTGTGCTGATACGCTTATGGGCGGTCAGCACACGTGTTTCCCAAATGGGACCACGGGGTTTCCGTGTACGACACATGCCAACTGTTCGAACTTCCTTATCGAGAAGCACACAGATAAAGATGATTGGATCTCCCAGTTTACAAATAATTGAGAAACTGCGCTATTCGTAAAGCTAATATTAGATTGAGCTCTGCGTGAGTTACACTTTCTTTTTTATCTGCAATTTTTACGTTAAGTTCAAAAATTTCCTACCACGTTTAACGAATTGACAAAATTTTCAGGCTGTGCTATCATGATGGAAATATAATAGGTGTTTCGGTTAATAATGTAGATTTTTTCGCAAAGTTTGAGCGTTTATTTCCATAACAAAATAAATTACCGTAACCCTCATACGCTTCTCAGATATAGTTGCATAAAAGATCCTAGAATAATATCTCACCCCTTCTTACTTCACATTTCAAATCTACGACTTATGCTTCAATTATAGTGTGACATTTCAAAGAAATAGATTTTGCAAGCAGACAAGAAGAAATCAATCGTTTTACAATATGTGAAAAAGGTAAATAAAGGTAAATTTTCACCCTGAAGAACGTATGAGCGTTAATAATCAATGTATTGGCCATCGTTAGCTATGACATTTTCCCATCTTTCTGTCAAAGAATGGATTCCGCGCCAAACGAACTTTTCGTTTTTCGAGGCCAACCATTCATCAAGCCAAATTTTCATTTCTTAAGAATGTAAGTGTTGTTCTGAAAGTCCGTGCTGCATCGATCGAAATAAGTGGTAGTCCGAAGGGGTTAAGTCCGGTGAGTACGGCGGGTGGGGTAGGACGTCCCATTTAACGTTTTCCAAATAGTTTTTTACGCATTTTGCAACAAGGAGCCGAGTATTGTCATATTGAATAATGACTTTATCATATCTTTGGGCGTATTCTGGTCGTTTTTCTTTCAATTCTCGGTTCAATTTTATCATTTGTTGTCGGTATCGATCGCCAGTAATGCTTCTGCCAATTGTTTCAACGTTTGAGTTGAGTCTTCATCCAATAATGCTTGCAAATCTGCATGTTCAAACTTTTTCGGCTGTCCTAGACGCTCCTTGTCTTTTATATCAAAATCACCACTTTTAAAGCGTTTAAACCATCGTTCACAACTTTTGGGTTACAGCATATTCACCATAATCTTCAACTTTCGATAACTTTCAGCAGCCGTTTTCTTCAAATGAAGGAAGGCTATTAAACTTTCCCGCAAAATGTCTTTTTCTGGTACAAAATTCGACATATTTAAAGCTATGAAATACTAAGTTTTTTGCATAATGACAATTAGTAACGAACTGGCTTTTGATGGCGTAGTCATTAGTCTATACGAACAAATGTATTGGTAATGTCATCTCTTAGCAAAATCGAATTATTAACCGAAACACCTATTAAACTAAAATTATCCAAAAGGAGCCAAGGCAGCTCAACGACATTTAACATGAAATTAAAAAAATTTATTAACATCCATGTTCGTTGCTTCTCTTTTACTATGTTCCAATGTTTCAGCTGACGTTACTCGTCATTAGACTGCGGATGTTTATGCAATTTTCAATTTTTGTAGACGAATTTTAAGAAAGTGGAATAAAATAGAATCTTATTTTCCATGGTAGTAGCCTGTTTAGATCTGAAATAAATTGAAATCGTACTAAATTCTGTTATATTTTATATCCTGGCACTTTTTGAACATTATTAGAAGCCATAATTGCATAAAGATCCGCAGTCTACTTATCATATTTTGAAAACAAAGAAAGGATTAGGTGGAAAAACTGATAGATATACAATAGTAAATTATATTTTACGTTGTAGGAAGTGACGTGCAACGATAAGGAGTGTTTTCCGTCGAATTGTTGGTAGATATGCTTGATATTTAAAATCAAATGCAAACATACTACTGCCGTAACGATTTCTGCTGCCAAAGTCGTTTGATACGTTATACTGTGCGATAAGAATTCACGAACACCGAGTACAAGCACGAAATGAGTTTAGTATTCGTGATAGCGAGTTATTTAGAATACCAGAGTACTTACTAAAAAAAAGAAATAAGCAATTCAGTTAGCATAATTAATTATTTGAACATTGCTATCTCTAAGTAAAATAGTAAGCGGAATAAAATATGACGAAAGCGCGTTTTATCAAATTTGAATAACAGCTTCGAATGTAATTCGTTAAATACTTTTGGTGTTACCGCAGACACTGTTATCTAAAGCATGTATTGTGTTAAACACTTTTGGAATCGTAAGTACTCTAACATATCGTTTATGCTAATGTAATATACTGTAATATGTATACATAAATACCTCAATAATTAATACAGTAAAGTCTTGATCTAAGTCGGATCCTCGGGTTCGTGCTCCGATATACTAGGCCATTCAGAAAGTTCGTAGCCTAACAATGAAATGACATGGAATAATAAGTCAAAATACATTTATTCTTCAGTATATTCTCCCTTAAGCTCAATACATTTTTTCCAGCGATTTTCTAATTCATTTATCCCATCTCTGAAATGATTTTCCTCGAGACCTCTAAAATACTCATCTACGGCTGCTATGACTTCTTCATCTGATAAAAAACGCCTGCCACGTAGGAATTTTTTGAGGTTTGGGAACAAATTGGGAACAAATTGGGAAGTCAGAGAGGGCCAGGTCTTGTGAATATGGTGAATGCTCCAACAATTCATAGCGTAACTCCTCCAATTTGGCCATTGCAGGAACACCTTTGTGAGCCTGTGCATTGTCCTGCATTGTCCAATTATCTATATCAAAAATCCCAAAAATGTCATAAACTGTGATATATTCTCTATGCATTGACGATCCCACATTTCAATTTTTGTGAAAATCAACAAAATGGCAGATATTTTAAATTTAATGACTGAATTTCGGTAGAAAATTTGTTAATTTTTTATTTATATTTAACAAAATAATGGGAAAATGAAAAAATCGATCGTCAATGCTTAATAGATATTATAATGAAGATAACTGTAAACTTTTAATGAAATTGCTAAGGTAGAACTCGAGATATCTTGTACACCGTTTTGAAAAACGTGTTTAAAGTTTGCGAATGTAATTTTTCTATAAAAAAAAATTTTTGGATTTTTTCGAAATATTACTGTGTCCTAACTTTAGAATAATATATTATTTAGACCTTAAGAATAATATATTAATAGCTAAAATGACATTAGAAAATTTAAGAAGACGGGATTCTTACAGTCATTATTCAATCATAATGTTGCATCCTAAATAGTTTACTTCTGATTAAGAATAATATATTAATTTCTCGAAGCTTTCTTTTTCGAGAGTAACGACTACCGAAACAAGAACATTGAGTTTCATATGCATTTTAACGATATCTCGTGAGCTGAGTGTTCACAATTCGTATCAGGATGATAAGAACATCGCCAATATTTTCTTTGCAATGTCGTAAAATGTGTGACAAAGTCATTATTGCACAGTATCGTGTCATTGGTATCCGTTTACAATACTTCTCTTTGTGATAAAACGGTTTTCATTTCGGTTATAATTTCTTGATGAGAAAACGTAAAAAACATTTCCTTTAATGCTGTATTCAGATCAATTTGTATACTCAATTACGTATAATGGTTCGAAAAAACGAATTTCCCTTTTTCTTCTATCTCGATTGTCAAAGTACTGTTATTCATATGCTTGTACATTCTTGATATTGCTTTAAATTGCATAGGGGAAAGTTTTATTATTATTTAGATACCCACTTCTCTTTATATTTTTACATAAAAAAATTTTATATAAAACCTACTTCTTTTTACATAAAAATATAAAAAGAAGTTTCTCTATATAAAAATATAAAAAGAAGTTTCTCTATATAAAAATATAAAAAGAAGTTACTCCTGCCTCTTTAATAAAAAAATTAATCCCTCAGCATTACGTACATTAAAGTGAAGGAGAAACTCATTATAGCGTCACAAAAATCAAAAAGTATAAATTGCAACTACGATGAGAAATGAGGTTCACTTCACGTTTTAGATTAGGTACCTATTCGATATACGTAAGTAGGTAGGATACGATTTCTAGGTAAAGAGTATTATAGATAAAATAAGAAGAGATATGGCAAAAGTTAAGTCGATTAGTAATTGAAAGAACAGTAACAAAAATAAAAAGCAAAATAGAGTGAAGTGCACGAAAAGATCTACTTATCGAGAAAGAATGGAGATTTTAAAAAAGAAAAGGGAAGAAGAATTGAGAAAGACAAAGGAGTTCACATTGTAAATGCAGTTATGAAAAAATGTAAACTTCACGATGTTTTTGATTTAAAACACCTTCAAACTAAAGATAATAGATATTACTCAAACATTTGTTAAAAGAATATATTTAGTTATTTATGTGATATTATACTACCAATTGTCCTAACTTTCCTAAAAATTTCAAATCGTATGGTCCGATATTAAAAATGTTGTCGTCTTTTTAAAAACGTCCGAATATTAATGGGAGTCACTGTATGTGTACAAGCTTGATAACCACTGGATTTTATACATTTATGACGAAAATGAGAAAATGTAATTTAAAATACTAAACTATTAGAAAAATTAAAAAATACTGTTATATTATTCTCAACCTATTAAACATATTAACAAAGAAGATAAATTTCTATAAACTCCTATTTGACTCCAGTTTGTTGCAATTCGGGAACAATGATATTTCTCCCCAAGGTAATACATATCCTAAAAAAGCGGTTGCCATGGATATAATAAAAATAATAACACCAATTGATCATACATAAATTAATTTAAATGAATGATAGTAAATACCTCGGGCAATATGAATAAATATTATAATAAAAAAAAATGATGCCCCATTTATATGAATTAATCGAATTCATCACCCAAATTTTACATTTTTTATGATGTGAATTGTTCTATGAAATGCATAATGAATATTGGGGCAATAATGCATGGATAGAAATAAGCCTGAAATAATTTGAATAATTAGGAATAATCCAAAGACTGATCCGAAATTTCATCATACATTAATATTTATTGGTGTGGGTAATTTATTTAGAGAATTGTTAAAAATTATGAATAAACTATCTGATTTTAATAGTTTAGAAAATTTCATCAATTATAAATTTTTCCATACTCATATCCCTTGGGTCGGTTCATAATGAGTGCTCCGAGTACTCGGATACCCGGGATAGTTCTAGTTGGCACCTGTTGAATTAACACCGGTCGCGTCCGAGGTGTCCGCTATCCGGCGGGGCGGCCGCGTGATCATGACCCTTTTTTCTCTCTTTCCGGCCGCGTTTTTACATTTATCACGCGCCGCTTGATATCATACGTCCGTGCCAAGTCGGATGTGTCGACCAGCGTAACAGAGGAGGAAAAAAAACCGTCATGTTTTCATTTCAGATTCTGTCGAATCCGGAGTTTCTGGCGGAAGGTACCGCGCTGGAGGACCTGGTCAGCGCGGACCGAGTTCTGATCGGCGGCGAGGATTCCATCGAAGGTCACGCCGCCATGGAGGAATTGTGCAAGGTGTACGAGCACTGGATCCCACGTAAAAACATCTTAACGATGAACACGTGGAGCTCAGAGCTATCGAAGCTGGTGAGAGTTAGTCCATTTTTCGAGAATTCTGATAGCAACGCGCGCCTGACGCGATGTTCAAACACAGGTATGCAAACCGGTAGACTCTCGAGCCGCGAAAAAGTCCTACGTCAAATACTACGAACCGAAAGTTAACGCAGACATGTTTCGAAACATATCCACTGTTCTATTAGCATACAGTAGCGGACAAAAGCTTAAGACGACTATCTTTTCAATAGATTATCCCATTTTATTAGAGATACTGAACGTCGAATAATCCTCAATTGTTCTTAACATTTACACATATATTCGCACTCTATCTACGAACAACCTAGACTCTTTCAAAACATAAACAGCGTTTGGCAGAATGCGCATGAAACTTCCAATGCTGTATTTGCTGCGGACATTAATTTAAAACTTATTTATGAAATAGGTATTTATGTTAATATAAGTAACAATAATTTCTTTAAAAGTTAATATTTTGTGGGGCAACCGTTATTTTTAATGACTGCAGCGCATCTTTGTGGCATTGAATCAATTAGCTTTACACATTGTTCCATTGAAATGTCGATCCACTCTGTTTCAATTGCAGTGTAAAGATCACTCAAATTTTTAGATTTATATTTGTGTACGTTCCTTTTAACAATGTTCTACAAGTTCTCAATCGGATTGAGATAATATTTTCTTCTATAAAGTATTGCTTCACGATTTTAGAGGTATGTTTGGCATCATTATCCTGCTGGAAGATGAAATTGTCTCCCATATATTCACGTGCATAAGGTATCATGGTTTCCTTCATAATGTCCAGATAATGAAACCTTTCCACCAACCTTGCTATTAATTTTTCGAATTGGTCCTGGACCGTTTCGCGAGAACGATGTCCACACCATTACACAACCACCACCATGCTTGAGTGTTCCTACGGTGCAGTTTGGATTAAGATCTTCACCTTTGCGACCTCTGATATATCGAATTCCTTCAGAAGATACTTTATTGAACTTCGACACTTGCAAAATGCGATAATCTATTGAAAAGATAGTCGTCTTAAACTTTTGTTCGCTACTGTATATCGCTTTAGAAATGCGTAACAACGTGTGTAAATCTTTGGGTGCTAAATTAGCCCACGATAAATCTTCGACTCGGGTCATTGGCGCAAATAGTGCACCAGAATTTGTGCTAGAACCTTGTAGATTCCGGTTATGTAAATAATAGAGGCACTGAATATGTGTACCTTATTAATAGACAGCGGATTTTATGCATTTATGACAAAAATGAGAAGATGTAATTTAAAACAGCTGCTATATTATTCTCAACTTATTAAACATATTAAACGTCCTACGATTTATTTTACGGTTTCAATGATTAGAATTTTTTTGTAGATCATAATCTCCTAAAAATGGAGAAAATTTATATCTATTTTATGTCTATACGTTCTCCAATAGCTGTACATTAAAGAAACCAAAACAGAATTTTATTTCGGTTAAAGGAAATTATTAACATTCATTTTTCTCAGAATCCGTTCATTGTAAGGCAACGGGTTAACGAAGAAAATAAATTTTCGCTTCAGTTTCTTGTAATTCAGGTAGAAAATTTTTATTTTGCAGAAAGTCCGCTGTCTACTTATTAAAATTGTTAAAAAAATATTCTTTTGCCGGACGGATTGCCAGTCAGCTAGTTCGCTGTAACACTTTCACGACCCTAAATTTTGCGTAGAAAATATTAAATAGTCATCACTAGACTCCGGATGTTTATGCAAAATAAAAAGTTTGTGCATCAATTGCAAGACGCAGGAGCTAAATATAAATTTCTATTCTTCATTAATAATTTTATTGTGGTGAAAATAATATATTAACACTCTAAAAGTCTTTTAATATTTTCACTGTTTTAAATTGCTCATTTCATGCATTTATGACAAAAATGGGTGGGTGTAATTTCAAGCAATATAAAGGGATTACAAGAATAATAAAACCACTGAAGAGAAACAAATTCCTACTTGGTTCCTATGTCCTGCGATTAATGCATACAGTTTTTATTTTGCATAAAGATCCGCAGTCTAGTCATCACTATTTCATCCAATTTTAAATTTATCTATCTAGATTCTAGTCAATAATTTAGGCATCCTCATTTTCTGTAGAATGATGAAGTCATAACGTTGAATGGTCTTCTGCCGTCTACACAGTATCAGTTAATATCAGGCAAACTACGAGAAGATTAAATCGAGTCTACTGGCAGGCACACTTGTGTAAATCGGTAGCGAATAAAGCAAATTTGTCAACGTCTTTCATGTATTTTTAAGAGTACGTGCACCGATAATGGAGCCATTCAGAGGACAGATCGTTTAATTGCATGTCGAATTTTTCGACATTTTACTGTCAAAGCACTCGACCGGTGCTTAACTCCTTGCCGTATCATTTTCTTTACAGTTACAGTTAGAAAAATGTCCTAGAAGAGAAAAGAAAATTTAATGCTTAACCCTTATGTAGCCAACCAAAATGTGTAGATTATTTAAAACCTTCTGTATTTAACATACTTGCATACTTTCTCATTTTAAGACGATAAATTAGTATATTAGCGAGCAAAGAATGGACATTCAGAGAAATGTTGTAATATTTTTAGAGGAACATTTAACAAATTGTTGAAAGAAATGCAGTAAATGGGTACCCGGGCACTCGGTTGGCTACACAAGGGTTAAATATTGATTACAAACGAATCAAATTTTATTTCATATAGTAACATTCATATTTGTTAGACTTTGTTCAAAATCTTCGTGACGAGTGTGGCTCGTTAAAATACGTCAAAGGGTTAACTATTTACATTATCAATAAATTTCCTTAATAATTAGGCTTAATCGACTGAATGACAATTGTCAAACTAAATGTAATGTAGAATCATATGCTTCTCGAGATTTTTGGGACTCTGTCTCAACCCTTTGCACTCCTTTGTCGAGTGTGACTCGACATCGGAGAAAGGAAAATATAAACGAATGTGTTTTTATATGTATTTAGTTCTTCTTTTATTTATTTGAGTCGTATTTTTTAGTTAAATACAAATACGAGTTTCACAAATAATAATTACAACAGAGCTATGTTTAATGTAATTAGTAGACTGCGGATCTTTATGCGTTTATAGCGAAATTGAGTAGATGAAATTCAGAACTGTAGGTAAATTTTGAAAACTCAAGATGTCTATATATGATTTCCCTTAAAATAAATAAATAAACTAAAATTAACAAGGGGAGAAATAACATTGTATTTGGTTTCTATTTCTTGCAATCGACGCAGATAATTTTTATTTTGCATGAAGATCCGCAGTCTAATAATTACTAAACAAAATCGTTTAAAGTAAATCAAAGGAGTCAAGGAACTGTCCTTTGAAGTAAATTTCTAATGAAACACTTTAAATAGTAGGGAGTTGTTGGCAACAAAATTGAAAAATAATTTGGAATGCAAAGGGTTAAATAATGATTTTATAAGAGAACGTTTTCATTGGTCGAATTTTGCTGTACTAGGGCCTAGGACTCTGTACTAGGGCTGTTACTTTTCCGAAGCTTCGACCCTTCGAAGGATTCGAAGGAACGAAGGGAACTTCGAAGTTTCGAAGTCTTCGAAGTGCCCGAAATTTCAATGTCACGATTTTTGATAAATAAAAATATTAACACAAAAATTAGATTTAAAAAGAAGGAACTCCGTTTTTTCCAATCTTCTAATAATTTACAATACTACGGAGGTTCGAGATTCGAAAATTCGATTCTCATCGCCTTCGAAGGAACGAAGACTTCAAAACTTCAAATCTTCGAAGTTCCCGAAATTCCAATGTCACAATTTTTAATAAATAAAAATATTAACACAAAAATTAGATTAAAAAGAAAGAAACTCCGTTTTTTTCAATCTTCTAATAATTTACGATACTACGGAGGTTCGAAATTCGAAACTTCGATTCTCACCGCCTTCGAAGTTTCTGAAATAGAAGCTTCGAAATCTTCGACCTTCGAAGGAAAATAATAGCCCTACTCTGTACGTGAACCGCCAGAACCGTTCCGAATTTCGATCGCGTGTCGCAACGTTGCGTAGCATTATCTTGGAATTAAGGCGATAGACTCGTTTCCAGGATCGCAAGGGTGCGGGTTTCGCGTTCTCATTTCTCGATAATACAAACACGGGGTTTTTCAGTAGTCAAAAACGCTAGATAAAAAATCGACCCAGGGCGCTATCTCCCTCAAAAGGCCTATTTTTTCATTTACGAGGCGCAATTTGCATTATTCGGCAGCATGTAGCTATGAAAATATTGGGTTGTGTAATGAATTCGCAAGTCTTTTTCTTGCTCT
The DNA here is from genome assembly GCA_028455795.1 of Lasioglossum marginatum. Classification (NCBI taxonomy): domain Eukaryota; kingdom Metazoa; phylum Arthropoda; class Insecta; order Hymenoptera; family Halictidae; genus Lasioglossum; species Lasioglossum marginatum. The sequence continues at coordinate 2,618,366 of CM052253.1, read as the reverse complement.
ACAAACCCATCTGCTTCAATTTTTCGAACTAATTAATTTTAATCAATTTTCAGGCTTTTTTAATGGAAGTTCCAGGAGGCAAAAAATTCATTTTCGACATCTGCTCGACGTCTCACTCAAGTTGTGTGGCACCCAAGCTCCAAGTTTTTGAGTAAAGCCCATGGAGATGGACTGTGCCTTCAAGACGATCGCTAACCATCTTCACTCCATGGGCTTTACACAAAAACTTGGAACTTGGGTGCCACAACTTGAGTGAGATGTCGAGCAGATGTCGAAAATGAATTTTTTGCCTCCTGGAACTTCCATTGAAAAAGCCTGAAAATTGATTAAAATTAATTAATTCGAAAAATTGAAGCAGATAGGTTTGTAGAGCAAGGAAAAGACTTGCGAATGCATATTATACTTTATCTAACGAAACACAAAATTGCGGGAAAAGAATAAAATACAAAAAACGCGGGAGTTTATTACACAACCCAATAGCTACATGCGCAGTTGTATGCTTCCGAATAATGCAAATTACGCCTCGTAAACGAAAAAATAATTATTTAAATAAAAATAAATTTTTAAAAATACCACGTTTTTAAAACGGACTAAAAAGCATAAAATAAATTTTTAAAAAACACCACGTTAAAAAAACGGACTAAAAAGTATAAAATAATTTTTTCTAGTCCCATACAGATAGTCCTGAAAATTCGTGATTGTGAATTTTTAATAGCTATGAAAATACTTGTAAGATTTAAAACGAAAAACGTGGGGCGCATACAATAGATAATTGATGCATGAATAGTTCACTTAAGTCTTCCACCCCACGTTTCTCGTTTTAAATCTTACAAGTATTTTCATAGCTATTCAAAATTCACAATCACAAATTTTCAGGACTATCTGTACGGGTTTAGGAATCTGTATGGGGCTAGAAAAAATTATTTTATACTTTTTAGTCCGTTTTTTAAACGTGGTGTTTTTTAAAAAATTTATTTTATACTTTTTAGTCCGTTTTAAAAACGTATTGGTATTTTTAAAAATTTATTTTTATTTAAATAATTATTTTCTGCTTTTTAGTCTTGTATGTGTGAAATTTTACAATCGATTTTGAACATTTTGATGAGATTATAACAAAGACATGTAATAAATTTCAGACGGTATTACGACGCGTCATATCGAAAAAAAACGTGGTAACAAACGCCGCGGTAAAATGTCAAAGATAAAGGTCCGACGGAGAATTTCGGTGTAACTGTTCTTTCGCTTGGTAAACAAACATTATAGTATAATAATACGTAGTAACTTTGTAAACACCGCACGGAGCTCGAACGCACACTAAGCTCCTTCGGTGCGAAGCGTGTCAGTGGAGTGGGGATGAGTCAGAGTGGGAACCGAGTGGGTATTACCAATCGTCGCGCGGAGAGGTGTAACGGTTAAATTTTTAATTGTTTATACCTCCTAAACGCATAGGCTTTCTAAAATAAAAAGAATTTTTTTTAAATAATATCTTAAAATAAAATTTCAAGTCTCTAACTCATCAGGAAGTTAGTTTAAAATCAATTGCAAAATTTGTCTTCCAACAGACAGACAACAGACAGACAAGAAAGCGAGCTAATAAAAACGTGGTAATTTCAAGTCTCTAGCTCATCGGGAAGTTAGTTTAAAATCAATTGTAATAAAATTTGTACCGAACAGACAAACAGACATACAAGAAAGCGACCTAATAAAAACGTGGTAAAATATTTAATGGCATACCTGGTGATTTGGCGACTTCCATGTGAAAATCATCATTAACGAACTGCTCCTTTTTTGTAGACATTATTTTGAGATTATAACAGAGACATGTAGTAAATTTCAGACGGTATTGCGACCGCATTATATCGAAACGCCGTGGTAAAATGTCAAAGATAAAGGTTCGACGGAGAATCTCGGTGTAACTGTTCTTTCGCTTGGTAAACAAACATTATACTATAATAATACGTAGTAACTGTGTATACACCGCACGGAGCTTGAACGCACACTGACCTCCATCGGTGCGAAACAGGTCAGTGGAGTGGGGATGAGTCAGAGTGGGAACACGTAGTAGAGTGGGGACGCTGAACGCGATGACGTCACGCGCGCGGGGGGTGGGGGGCAAGGTTAAATTTATTAATAATTTATATCTCCTAAACGCATTGGCTTTTTTAAAAAAAATTTTTTAGATATTGCATTGTCATCCAGTTCTGAGCTATGTTTAAAATTTCAAGTCTCTAGCTCATCAGGAAGTTAGTTTAAAATCAATTGCAAAATTTGTCACCCAACAGATAGACAGACAGACAAGAAAGCGAGCTAATAAAAACGTGGTAATAAAATAGGACTTTTGAGGGAGATAGCCTAGATCGCTCTTTTATCTGGCGTTTTTGACTACTGAAAAATCCCATTTTTGTATTGTCGAGAAATGAGAACGCGAATCCCGCACCCTTGCAATCCTGGAAAAAGGAGTCTATCCTCTTAACGTTTGCCAATTGTTCGCGCGATAATAGGCAGGCCGTGGTTGCGCAATTAGGTGAGAATCTGATTACGATTTCAGGCCGCCAATGCGTTTTTAGCGCAGCGCATATCCAGCATAAATTCGCTGTCGGCGGTGTGCGAGGCGACGGGCGCGGACGTCTCGGAGGTAGCACGAGCTGTTGGCCTTGACTCCCGAATAGGATCGAAGTTCCTTCATGCGTCGGTGGGATTCGGCGGCTCCTGCTTCCAGAAGGACATACTCAATCTGGTGTACATGTGCGAGTGCTTGAACCTGCCGGAGGTGGCCGCCTACTGGCAACAGGTCATAGACATGAACGAATATCAGAAGTCAAGGTTCTCCGCGAAAGTAATCGAATCGCTGTTCAACACCGTTACGGACAAACGGATCTCTATGCTAGGATTCGCCTTCAAGAAGAACACCGGCGACACGCGTGAGTCACCGGCCATTCATGTCGCCAAGACCCTGCTTGACGAGGGTGCCATGCTTCACATATACGATCCCAAGGTGATTTTCTTTAATGAGCATCCACGGCGGCATCGTACAGCCAGCCGCGGGCCGCGCAAGGCTTTCAGTTTATCACGGCAAATATTTAGCCCTCAACCGGACACGTGATTATCCATCAATTCTCTTTAGAAACGACTAAAACAAGAATAATTACTTAAATTAAAAAAAATTTTTAATATACCACGTTTTTAAGACGGACTAAAAAGTATAAAATAATTTTTCCTAGCCCCATACAGATAGTCCTGAAAATTTGTGATTGTGAATTTTTAATAGCTATGAAAATACTTGTAAGATTTAAAACGGAAACCGTGGGGCGCATGCAATAGATAATTGATGCATGAATAGTTCACCTAAGTCATCAACAATTTTATTGCACTGCAAATGATATGAACTGTTGTGCGAGTTTTCTCAACGCGCGCGGCAGCTACTCCTTACTTTAAATCTTACAAATATTTTCATAGCTATTAAAAATCCACAATCAAATTTTCGGGACTATCTGTATGGGGTTAGGAATCTGTATGGGGCTAGGAAAAATTATTTTATACTTCTTAGTCCGTCTTAAAAACGTGGTATATTAAACATTTTTTTTATTTATATAATTATTTTCTGCTTTTTAGCAGAAAGACAGACAGACAAGAAAGCGAGTCAATATTGCATTGTCATCCAGTTCTGAGCTATGTTTCAAGTTTCAAGTTTCTAGCTCATCGGGAAGTTTAAAATCAATTGCAAAATTTGTACCGAACAGACAAACAGACAGACAAGAATGCGAGTTAATAAAAACGTGGTAAAATATTAACAGACGTTCTCAGAATTTATTCTTAGTGGTTAGGGGTGCCCGAAAATGTGTGGATCTCGATGGTCGGGACGAGTCGGGAAGACAGCGAGACGGGACGAGAATTTTTTTCGAGATCGAGACAAGTTCTCCAAAATTTTGAAATTGTCGATTATATCAACATTGCCGAAAATGTTCGAGATCCTCGAAAATTTAAGGGTTTCCAGTACTCGATTACCGTTACAAGCAGAGTTGGGCATTAATGAATTTAAATTTTAACCAAGATTGATTGATTCATGTGTACGATTAAAGAAGGTAATCATTGAAAAATGGACGATTGATTCAATTGATTCATGAAGTTAATCGTCAATCGTTGATTAAAAAAAGAAATCATCGAAAAATCGGAGACTGATTTAATCAATTGCCACACGGTCTATCCATAAATTGTAATAAGTAGGCGCATAGAGATCGTATTATAGACCAATGCCTAAACTCAGTTTACATTTCTTTCAGTATGCATACAGTTTTAATTCCGTATTTCATTTCGAAATTACAGCAGTTGATCATTAATCAATTATCCGATTGACGATTACAATTGAAAAGAATGTAATCGTTAACCGCAATTAACGACTAAAGTAGGAGTTTAATTGTTAATTGGGATTGACGATGGAAGTAGAAATTTATTCGTCAATCGTTGATTACATTTTTGCCCAACTCTGCGAGCACTCTACAGTGGCCGGAATTAATATTCGGACGCTCTAAAAAAGACGATAACTTTTTTAATATTGTACTATACGATTTGAACTTTTTTGGGGAAGTTAGAGCAATTAGTTTACTACAGAATGTGAAAAGAAATTTTTTCAAAAATTGCAATAGATCGGAATTGTAGAAAAAATACTAAAAGTTGCATTTTACTATTTTTCTATGTGGGCCTATATTGAAAATTTAAAAAATACCTTTTGTAGATCTGTGTGACACGTTCAACGTACAAACGTTTAAAGAACGTTTCAAGATTCTAACTGCAATAAATCTAAGGATTTTTACATCTTTCCCGCACCAACCGATTTCAATGAAACTTTCACAGTGCATATAATTGACACAGATCTAAGACATTGAAAGACATAAAAGTTGTAAAATGCAACTTTTAGTATTTTTTCTACAATTCAGATCTATTGCAATTTTTGAAAAATTTCTTTTCACATCTTGTAGTAGACTAATTACTCTAACTTCCCAAAAAAGTTCAAATCGTATAGTACAATATTAAAAAAGTTATCGTCTTTTTTAGAGCGTCCGAATATTAATTCCGGCCACTGTATGTAAAACCGAGACTAGACCATAGCCTATTTTTGAAAAAGGAGATCCGATGTTCACCACCAGTAATAATGGCTGTCCACCCCACCAGAATCACTGCTGACCAGGACTGTATCGATAGCTGGAGCAGAGAGGTACTTGTTCCATTAAAACAAAAAACATCTTCAAATAAAAACAGAAAATTGTTATTTTTTCTCGTTGATAGAAAACGATGTTAATAAAGCCGTACCACGAAGAGGATTTTATTGGTATGGTTTCGTTTGGTATTTTGAAGTATTGGAGGAAGGTGGAGAGCTATTGTGATGGTAGCCGAATGCAAGGTCTCTTCTTTCGAAACACAGAATTGAAGTTGCATCGCCGGTACACGTTGTGAAACGTTCTGTGCAAACTCCTTTCATTTACCTTCAACGATTGAGGACATGTCGAAAAACTATTGATGTGTAAAGTGGTTGAAAAGGAAGTGTAATAAATAGCGAATAGTTTTTACATGAATGGGTAAAAACATTTCAAGGATATCAGTTCTTCTTTACGACTCTGCTTGTTGTAAAGTGAGCTCGAGCTCCTCTATTTCTTGGAAATTGATACAACGACTAAGAACCTGTTAGATGATGTCATAAGTATTTATTTTAGATCAGTTTTATCTTTCGCGTGTTATCTAAAAAAAAAAGAAAATAAAATTGTAAAAGCATAGACGAGTTTTCATCTTACACGATTAATTTTCTATAAACTGCTTCTATGAAATTCAACTCTTTATTCGATCTAAAATTTTATACTCTGCGCAAAAGTATGTGTTTTAACAAAAACATCGTATATAAGGTAGAAATGATTAAGTCTTTCATTTACTCAAGTGATCTTTAGAAGTTTGTTAGCTTTGCGAATATTACCATAAAAAGAAATTTCTGTGAAAATTTGTAATTTGTGTGTGTTCTTCACGCAGGTAGAAGAGAATCAAATTATCGAAGATCTGACACATCCAAGCGTGACAAATGATCCCGAACACGTAAAAAGTAGGATCAATATTTACAAAGACGCTTACAGCGCGACAAAAGATACGCACGCTATTGTCGTCTGCACTGAATGGGACGAGTTTACAGTAAGTAACAATTTACAGTAAGTAAAAACTTTACGAGTATAATTTCACGCATTCTCGATTTCTTGTTTTAGGAGCTGGATTACAAGCGAATTTATTTCAATATGATGAAACCAGCATATATATTCGATGGCAGAAAAATCCTCGACCACGATAAATTGCAAAGAATTGGTTTCATTGTTCAAACTATTGGGAAGAGGATTACAAAAACTGGCGATATCAACAACGTGGGGTAGCTAAACTCAAATGTGAATGAAGTTGGGAAGACTTTCACCGACAATTATGCGATTGTTTTACTTTTAAAATCTACATACATAATACAAATACTCTTGTTTGCCACTGCACAAGAAGCGATCAACGTGGCAATCATTGTATAAACTATTTTCTTATTTAATAAGTTTGTGAGCATTTCCTACCTAGGATTTTAAAAGTAGAACATCTGCAACTTGTATCCGAAGTGTTCTGGAACAAAAATAATTAAGTAAGTTAGTAATGTTAATAGACCGCGATAAATACGTTTCGTTGACGTATACAATAATGGGTGACACGAGTCGCATCAAACGTTTGTATAAACATTTTACATAATTTAATAGCACGTAGCGAATGAATTTGTCATTACTTTGACTAGAATAATACAAATCGAAGCAGTGTTTGTAACTTTCCGTTGAAAATATGACGCAAGTTCTATTGAATCAAATTGATCATGGGCATTTACACTGCAAAAAGAAATACTACAGAAAAGAACGAAGCGAAATTTTAAGTATCTTCTTTTTCGTGCAATATTGTATACATGCCAAAAACTTTACAATTATAAGAGTTCAAATAACAGTACATTCCTGCAGGAGTGTACTTGCCTAGAAATGTTTGCATTTTATTTGTAAGAGACGTCGCGATAAGCAGGTCTAAGTTTTACACGCGCCATTATTATATAGATAAAACGTCTTTTTTCGATAGCCTTTTTGCATTTTGGAAAAAATCTCGTGTAAGGCTCTATTACAAATTACGAATCTTGTTAGATAATATTTTTACACATTTAAATGATTCCTACGAAGTGGTTCCGCCATTTTTAAAATACATACGCGAAATTATTACTGAAGTGGCTCTTTCTTCAGCGACGAAGAACACTTTGGTGTTTAAAGTATTATATTTTTCTTTATAAGAATAGTAATAAGAATGAAAAGATGAAAAGCATAGCAATAATGCGATTGTTATCATTGATATGATTGTTCGTGAAAACGATTTTAAGACACGAGTGAGTACTCACCATTCGTGATAATTTTACAAATACTTCATTTTATTCGATATCATGAAATTGTTATAAATTACGTTTGATCGTAAATTTATTTCACATGATATGTCTTTACTTTCATGATTATATATACATAAAATTTATAAATAAACGTTATTCGAAATTGCGTAAAGGGTAACATTTATTCTCCGCTTTTATGTATGTAAACGAATGTATATTTCTTTTATATTTCCCAATTAAGTTTTTGCTTGAATCGGTTTCAAAAGAAAAAGGTAAACCTCCTATTCATACTTTGTTTAACTTTTCATTTAGACCTCGCATAAATACAAAAAAATACGTACCAAACTGCGCACCAACAAAAAACATTTTGACCCTTTTTTCGTTTAAAATAAAGTCCACTTTATCCCACTGGGCACTTTGGATATTCCATTATTCGAAATATTATTTTTCAAAAACCACGTTACTTTATTTTATAATTACTTCCATGCCTGTGATAATTTTTTATATAACATTACCTGTGAAAGATCATTTATTAAAAAAATTACAAATTATTTTAGATAATTATTTGAGATAATTATGAATTTGTGTTTGAAAATGATAGCATATGACTTGATTATTAGGTCGAGCTTGTTTTGTAGCGACGCCCTTTAGGGTGAATATTGTTTTCAAAATTGTTTCTCCTGTCAAATTCGAAATGATTATTTGAAACAGCTATTATTGCAAATGAATCAATATTTTCATTTCATTTCAAATAGTTATTTTTTATTTTCATTTAAAATCAAATTGGTCCAAATCTGGCCAGATCTTTTTAAATAACTTTTCAAAGTTTATTTCAGAAATAATCTGTTTTTCAAAGAACGAAATTTGATCATTAAGTATCTCATACGAAAATTAAATTGATCAATTCATTTTTTATTTCTCGAAATAAATTATTTGTTATTTTTATTTTCACTGACTATTCTCTTTTTTTGGACATTTGATATTATTTATACATATATGTGTATATGTACAGGTATTATTGATATTATTTATAAATATATAAACAGTATTTTGATTTCATTGACATTTATTTGGAACGTTATTTTGCAGACAATTCCTCGATAAACAGTTGAATATTATTCTTTCAAATAATCAGTTCTATTATATAATTTATATATTGAGATATTAGACAAATTATTACATATTATACAAATGAGATATTATCATCAATTGAAATACGTTAATGTGTATACGCAGTTATTTGTGAAACAATAAATAGCATTATTTCTAGAATTTATTAGAAAATTATTATTCGAAATAAATTTCGCCCAAGTCTGTTTCAAACGAATCAATATCATTTTCATTTAATTTCAAACATCTATTTCTGATTTTCATTTAAAATCAAATTGGCCCAGGTCTGGACAGATCTGGCCGTTTAACAAAATTTTTAAATAACTTTTCAAAGTTTATTTCGGAAACAATCTATTTTTCAAAGAACAAAATTTGATCGTTAACTATTTTATACGAAAATTAAATTTATTAATTTATTTATTTCTATTTTTACTGAGTATTCTTTTTTTTTGGACATTTTATATTATTGATATTATTTATAAACGGAGACAATTCCTCGATAAACAATTAAACATTATTCTTTCAAATAATCAGTTCTACAATTTATTATTTTCCCAATTATTTGCATAACTTCAAACGAGACATTATCATCAATTGAAATACTTATTTCTAGAATGTATTAACAAATTATTATACGAAATAAATTTCGCCCAAGTCTGTTTCAAACGAATCAATATCATTTTCATTTAATTTCAAACGTCTATTTTTGACTTTCATTTCGCCCAGGTCCGTTTCAATCGAATTAATATCATTTATATTTAATTTCAAACATCTGTTTTCGATTTTCATTTCGCCCAGGTCTGTTTCAAACGAATTGATATAATTTTCATTTGATTTCAAACATCTATTTTTGATTTTCATTTCGCCCAGGCCTGTTTCAATCGAATTAATATCATTTAATATCTATTTTTTATTCTTATTTCGCCCAGGTCTGTGTGGTACGACAGTGGTGCGGCGGGGCGACTGTCTAAAAAAGGTCGAAGAAGATTCGTCAAGGCCTGACGAGAATTGTTTACGGCCCTGGCGGAGAAGAGCGATGGCGCCGCTGAAGGGAACTACTTGCCGCAGAAGCAGAAGTACAGGCAGCAGCGGCGGTAGTAGCGGCAGCAGTAGCAACAGCACGAGTCGGCCGCTCTGGATTCGCCGTAAAAACTCTCGCGGGTGTTCCGCGTTCCTCGTGACAGTGGTGTACTGACAGTGGTTTCGTAGGAGTAGGATCGTGTCGGACATCCTCGTCTTCGAAGTGTCGTCGTGATGTGATTCGCGCGAGCCGGAGCCATTCATCAAGGTGCCAGTGAATCGTTCGGTGTGCGCCGTTTATTTTTTTCCTTGTCGCGCGCGTGTCCTCTCTTTCTGTTGGCCAAGAGGGATAATAGGCCGGGCCTATCAGCAGCAGTAGGAAAATGGCGGCTCGCCTTGCGCGAAAGTAGACGACCAGGGCCAACGACGTTGTTCTTCGTATGACGCGTACATAGGTGCGAGGCAATCACCGAAACAAAATAACCAATCTCGTGATCGGTCGCGTACCTTATCGCAAAGTGTACACGGTGGTTTAAACGCGTGTGTTCTGGTCTTGTTGTCGGCGCGGCGAAACGGTCGACCCGTCTACAGTGAAGAAAGAAAGAAAGAGAGAAAGAGAGAGGGGTCATGCGCCACGGTGAAAGAGAAAGACATTGTTAACGCATATGCATTATATACACGGCGATTTGCGATGAGAGCGGGACGCGAGGAGCAAACGAGAGACAACGCGAGAGGCGAGTAACGAAGAACCACTGTGTGTTCCGTTCCGTGCACGCGTGTGTGTGTGCTCGTATGAGAGCGAGCGGCGGTCGCACCGGTGACAAGTGTTCCGTCGACGGGGAACTTCGCCTTATCCCCGAGTCGACAAGAAGATGATATTACAAGGTCCGCAGGAGGACCGTCGTCTACGTCGTGCGTACGTCGATCGAGATCCTCGTGCCGCCGTTTCCTGTCGTCGCCATTGAGCTACGGCCGTTTTCGCAAGAGAAGAGTGGATGCCGTGAACGGCGAGACGATCACCAGCAAAAGCCCGAGGGAAGATGAGAGGCGCGTGCGATGGCAGCATAGCGAGCTTTCTCGCTCTGGCGCTCCTCTGTTTATTCCACACGTCATGCCTTGTGGATGGTATGTAATGCTTTTACTGCACATTTGCTTCCGTCTCTTTTCCGCCGACCTACCGCCCGTTCTTGTTCCTTTTTCGCGTTCCCTCGTTCATCTGTCTGTCTCTTTTTCTCCCTCTTTCTTACCCTCTCTCTTTCTTACTTTTTCTTTCTCTCTCTCTCTCTCTCTCGCTCTCTTTCTTTCGCTCTCTCCCTTTTCCCTATCCGTCTGTTCGTTTACCTGTCTGTCATTCTTTCTGCCTTCTGTTCGACCGTCGTTCCCGCTCTTTCCCTCCTCGTTTCGCTTTCAGAACCGCGTAACGTTGCGTAAGCAACGCGGCACAACACTGTGTGCAAAAGGGCCGATTAATCTTGTTGTGTTTACGAGGCTCTGCAAGTATGCGGAAGGGTACATTTAACCCCGCAGCGGTCGCGGTCGTAAAAATTCGCTCGGAGGTCGCGGCGTATCCGAGAGATACAGTAACGTAAAATCTCTGCGGCCACTGATCGTTTCTGCGAAAACACTGTGCAAATGTATGTATTCAGAATCTTTGATCGTAGTGGAATTCGTGCTAAATACAATAAATTATATTCTATAGATAATTACAATATGTATATATATATATATATTTGCATATATACAAGCAAATACAAGCCTGATCATTACTAGACAACGGATTTTATGTATTTATGATGAAAATATACAAGCTTGGTAATTACTGGATTTTATACATTTATGACGAAAATGAGAAGATGTAATTTCAAACAGCAAAAATATTAGAAGAATTTAGTCGTACTGAAATTCGTGCAAAATTCAATATATACATACATATATACATACATAATATATACATACAGTGAGTGTAAAAAGTATTCGTACGCTCTTTAAAATAGAATAACTTTTTTATAATTGTAGCGAACGATCTGATTTTTTATAATCAATTAGAAGCATTGGTTTACGAAATGATATGCAAAAAAGATTTTCCAAATAATTCTAATTTAGAAGGTTACATGCAAAAATGAAAACGGCATTTTTTCAAACTTTTTTATTCGGGTCCTTAATGAAAATTTAAAATATATGTTTTGTAGATCTGTGTTAGTTATACACATACTGAAAATTTCATCGAAATCGGTTGACGCAGGAAAAAATGACGCACATCGAAAGATGTACGATTCTGTGGATTTTAAGCAAAAACTGATCAAAAGCCGTGTACAACTACGATTTTCACCATTTTTAACCGCTTGTAGCTCGTGTGTATGTTAATCGATTTCGATGAAATTTTCAGCATGTGTGTAATTACTATAGATCTACGAAACATATATTTTAAATTTTCATTAAGGGCCCAAATAAAAAAGTTTTAAAAAATGAATCTTTTATTTTTGCATGTGACCTTGTAAATTATAAATACAGTGAGTCACAAAATTATTCGCTCACTCGCTAATGCGGCAAAGATATACGAAATAATCAGACAACGCAGGGTATTTTTCAATTTTTTATTTGGTATACATAGTTCAAAGTTTAATTCAACAGAATCGTAAATAAAATTGCGAAATTTTCATTTATTATTAGAGAAATATGAGTTTTAAGAAATCTTGATGGTTTTTCACGCCACAAAATTATTCGCTCACGCCACGAAATCGTGATACACTAAACTACGACTGAAGGAATACTGTCTATAAGCTGATTAGATCGATGACACGATGACAAACTGATGATTCTGAACCGTAAGTGACAAATACAAACATAATATGGGAAACGACGAGAGTAAACATAAACTGAGACGCCCTAATTATGGCGACGAAAAGTCAAATACAAAGAGCGGAGCTCTGTATCCTAGAAGATGGATCGCAGTTCGAACATCTAATATAACTTGATTTATACTGTAAGAAATAATTTTCCATTAAAATTAAAAACATTTTTTAATTACTCTACTGGAAATGCCTAAAAAATGGTGACACACCCTGTATATATTTTACATTATACAAGCTTGATGATTACTAGACAACGGATTTTATGTATTTATGATGAAAATGAGCTTATAATGAAAATATACAAGCTTGGTAATTACTGGATTTTATACATTTATGAGGAAAATGGGAAGATGTTACTTAAAGCAGCGAAAATAGTAGAATTTAGTTCTTCTGAAATTCGTGCAAAATACTGTATTCTATAGATATAATTACAATATATATATACATACACGCATATGTGTACAAGCTTGATAATTACTAGTCAAACACACTGGACAAACAAACTGGAGTGAAGTAGAAATCTATTTTCTTTCTTAATATATTTAATAGGTTGAAAGCAGAGTTGGACATTAATCGATTAAAATTTGAATCAAGATTGATTGATTAATGTGTACGATTAAAGAAGTAATCATTGAAAAATCGACGATTGATTCAATCGATTGATGAAGTTAATCGTCAATCGTTGATTGAACAAAGAAATCATCGAAAAATCGATGATTGGTTCAATCGATTGATGAAGTTAATCGTCAATCGTTGATTAAAAGAAGAAATCGTCGATAAATTAATTTAATCAGTTGTTGAAGTTAAAATACAGTCTATCCATAAATTGTAATAAGGAGGGAGAGAGAGATAGAGAGAGGGAGGAGAAAGCGGATGGAGAATTGACAGAAATAATAATATATTTCAACAAAAACATGTTTATTTTCAATAGTTTTTTTTTTCTAGGAAATCTCCTATGAGATTTAGTACAACATAAAGTACATTACAGAGTATTACAGAATATAGTGAATAACGAGAACGTTAGCAACATTGTGAAAGAGAAAGAAAAAGAAATGAAAGAAATGTAATCGTTAATCGCAATTAACGACTAAACTAAGAGATTAATTGTCAATTGCGATTAACGATGGAAGTAGAAATTTATTCGTCAATCGTTGATTAAATTTTTGTCCAACTCTGGCCGAAGGTAATATAACAGTATTTTTAAATTCTTCTAACCATTTTACTGTTTTAAATTACACCTACCCATTTTTCTCATAAATGCATAAAATCCGTTGTCTAGTCATATATTTCTTGTTTCGAGATATTTAAAGGATATTAACACTAAATGAATTCCATATAATGTTGATATAACAAGCACTATCTAGCGGTTCGTTTTTGACGATATTGTAAAAATTGCATTGAATTAATTTAATTTAAAATATATGATGTGATGTGAAATAACTGATAACCTCATTTTTTCAAATTTTAACTTAGTCCACATTCATAATTATCGGCACATATATACACATATATACGAGGTTGATAATTACTAGACAGCGGATTTTATGCATTTATGAAAATGAAAAGATGTAATTTAAAACACCAAAAATATTAGGAGAATTTCATTGTACTGCAATTCGTGCAAAATATAGCATTCTATAGATATAATTGCAATATTTGAAAAGTAGCATAACAAGTTTGATAATTACTGTGGATTTTATACATTTACAGACGAAAATGAGAAGATGTATATAATTTATAAAACAGCGATACTATTAGAGGAATTTAAAAATACTGTTGTGTGTGTGTATTATTCTCAACCTATTAAACATATTGAGAAAGAAAATTGATTTGCATTTCATTACATTTTGTTGTAATTCGAGTAGACAATTTTTATTTTGTAGAAAGATCCGCTGTCTAATAATTACTAGTTCAAATATGAAAGGTGAATATATAATTATAAACTTATCCAACTTAGCGGGTAAATGATTGTAACATTTATCGCAAATTATATTGCCATGCTCAAGACGTCGATAATATCTATTATGTACATGTCAAATTTACAGGAATATCTTGAGAGACGCGACGGAATATATTAAATTATGATTTAAATAGTATATCATATAATGGTCACGACCGACGAATATAGCAGGCGAATGTATGAAACAGCTACTCTTTGCGAGCAAGTGCATTTCATAACGCTTCTCTTGAAAAATATAAAAATATAAAAAGATCTGTAGAGACCTGGGCGTCTAACAAAATTTTTCAATAACTTTTCGAAGTTTATCTTAGAAATAATCTATTTTTCAAAGAACAAAATTTGATCATTAAGTATTTCATACGCGCGCGCGCGAAAATTAAATTGATCAATTCATTTGTTATTTCTCGAAATAAATTATTTGTTATTTTTATTTTCACTGAGTATTCTCTTTTTTTGGACATTTGATATTATTTATACATACACAGTTACTCGAATTAATATTCGGACGCCCTAAAAAAAAACGATAACTTTTTTAATATTGTGCTATACGATTTGAACCTTTTTGGGAAGCTAGTACTACTACAGGATGTGAACAAATTTTTTTTCTAAGATAGCAATTGATTGGAACTTTAGAAAAAATACTAAAAGTTGCATTTTACAATTTTTTTATATGGGCTTATATTGAAAATTTAAAAAGTATATTTTGTTCCATCGAAATCGGTCGATGCGGGATGTAAGGGATGTAAGAATTCTTGGATATATGCCGAAAATCGTGAAAATCTGCAATTTTTACCATCTTTAACACTAACCGTACCGAGCACAAAATGCGACTGCTATACATTGTTTTATAAAAATGGCAACACTGAATTTATTTACATTTCTTGCAATTTTTATTGCAATATGTGCTTGAATGAAGAACTTTACTTAATAATTTCTAATAGAAGCATCTTTATAATATCGATAATTAAAAAGTACGGTTAGTTAAACGTTTGTAGCTCATTGCAACGTCGACCGATTTTGACGAAATTTTCATAATACGGTTAACTGGCACAGATCTGCAAAACGTATTCTTTAAATTTTCAATATAGGCCCACATAAAGAAGTTGTAAAATGCAGTTTTTAGTATTTTTTCTACAATTCCGATCAATTGCAATTTTTGAAAAAATTTCTTTTCACATCCTGCAGTAAACTAATTGCTCTAGCTTCCCAAAAAAGTTCAAATCGTATAGTACAATATTAAAAAAGTTGTCGTCTTTTTTAGAGCGTCCGAATATTAATTCGATTAACTGTATATACATTTATATACAGATATTATTGATATTATTTATAAATATATAGACATTATTTTGATTTCATTGACATTTATTTTGAATGTTATTTTAGAGACAATTCCTCGGTAAACAAAATTAAACATTATTCTTTCAAATAATCAGTTCTAGTGGTGCGAGATTTAGAATTCGATTTTGTATGTACATATCTGTCGGATCAACCTCGACCTGCGGAGGGTTAATCTCTGAAAACCGTACGAATTCCATATACCATGGACAATTGACCTGCCTATCTATTCCTCTTTTTTTTTGGAAACTTGTAACGTTTCGTTTTTTCCCTATCTCTCTCTCACACGCTCTCTTTCTCTCTCTCCCTCTCTCACTCTCTCGCGCGCGTTCCCCCTGTGTCAACCGAAATGTCTTATTGAACCGAGCAAAGTAGTCGACCGGAACTCGCGAATCTTTCTTGCATGCTACTCTTAACGAGCGTTCCCAACAGCTTCGTGTCAACCGGTCATTACGATCGCTATATTATGATTATATTAATCGACGTGCACCGTGCGCCTTTAATTTGCATTACGTTTAACACAAAATCGGATCTACTACAATCATTGGCCCGATAAGTGACGCTTCGCGTCGTAAACAGGTCGCATGAAGCCGCTAATTGCATGCTTCAGTGCAATTTGCTAGTAATCGTTCGAATGCTATTATATGTATTGTACGTTAACCATAGAATACTTTGTTTTATTCCCGGCATAATGTTCCCGCGAATTATCCAGACACTACTTGACCCGAGTAGTTACCGTTACATGCTGATTGTATGTACAGTGGAGGACCAAAGTATTCGTACGCCCTCTAAAACAGAATAACTATTTTATAATTGTACCAAACGACCTGATGTTTTGTAAGCAATTAGAAGCATTGGTTTACTAAATGATCTGCAAAAGAGATTTTCCAAAAATTATAATCTACAAGGTTGCATGCGAAAATAGAAACAGCATTTTTTAAAACTTTTTTATTTGGGCCCGTTAATGAAAATTTAAAATATATGTTTTGTAGATCTATGTTGGTTATACATATACTGAAAATTTCATCAAAATCGATTAACATATCCAAGAGCTACAAGTAGTTAAATATGGCGAAAGTCTTCACGACTTTTGGTCAGTTTCTGCTTAAAATCCACAGATTCTTACATCTTACGATGCGCGTCATTGTTTTCTGCGTCAACCGATTTCGATGAAATTTTCAGTATGTGTATAACTAACATAGATCTAAAAAACATACATTTTAAATTTTCATTGAGGACCAAATAAAAAAGTTTTAAAAAATGCCGTTTTTATTTCTGCATGCAACCTTGTAGATTGTAATTTTTGGAAAATCTTTTTTGCAGATCATTTAGTAAACCAATGCTTCTAATTGCTTACAAAACATCAGGTCGTTTGGTACAATTATAAAAAAGTTTTTCTGTTTTGAAGGGCGTACGAATACTTTGGTCCTCCACTGTAAAGACAGGGTGTCCCGAATTTAAATGACAAAACTGGAGCGTGTAGGGGACCGAAAAGCTAAGACAAAAAGTCTTTTAGAGATTTGCTCGTTTTTGCTTCGTTTTGGAGAAAATCGCACTGTGAAAGTTTCATCGAAATCGGTTGGTGCGGAAGAAAACGACAGGCATTGAAAGATGTAAGAATCCTTAGATTTATTGCAGTTGGAGGCCGAAAATCGTGAAAATCTGCAATTTTTACCATCTTTAAACGTTTATAATTCTTTGCAACGTCGACCGATTTTGACGAAAGGGTATAGATAAGATAGTCGAAAATGCCCTTGAACCGAATTGTGAACCGAAATCTTGCCTATCTAGAACCTCTATGTGAAATCTGCATTTTTTCGATTTTTTTGAGATTTTTGATTTTTTACAAACAAGATTTTCACTTTAAAAATCTGAAACCAATTGCAAAGTATGTATTTGGGTTCTTGACATGTGTCAGATTTTTCTCAGAATTTCTAAACATCGTTAAGTAGAGAAAATAGGCCAAAAACTGATTTTTCGATTTTGCCCCATAACTACCCTCCCGATCGAGATACAGGATTGAAATTTTGCACAGTATGTTTTTTCTTGGTGCCCTATCGAATGACGTATCGTCGATACAATTCGGTTCAAGGACATTTTCGACTATCTTATCCGGCTGTATCCTTTTCAGAATATGTTTAATTGACACAGATCTACAAAACGTATTTTTTTAAATTTTCAATTGGAGAACATGCAAGAAAAAACAATTAGATCTTGTAGATCAATTTCAACAGAAATAATTGAAAGTGCAATTGATTGCCTTGCAAAACGTTCGAATGTTTGTGTCACTGCTCAAGGTCATAATTTCGAAAATTTAATTTCATTCAAATAAAATGATTGCACTTGTCGAGCAGTTCACATTAGAACCGTTGTTGGATTTATGACTGCAATTTCATTTCAAGATATAAGCCGAGATCTCTCGGCATTCATTCGCAGCGTCTTGTCGCGGTTATTTTCACTAACGAAGCTGAAGATAAGAAGTATCTCGCGGTTCTGAAATCCAATCTTTTTCGACTGATACGTAATCTTTTGCCGATATATGTTGCTGCATGCAATTCATTCCTTTATGAAACACCTTCGGGCCCGAACTTATTATTGCGAACATATTCTCGTCAGCTGTGTTCTCTTATCTCTGTCGTCTGTCCGTGGTTAATTAAGACACTCTCTCTGTTTCAACTTTTCCTCGCAGTGACTTACTGACCTTTCTCTGACATAATTTGCAAATAAATGGCGCTCGGGATTCTGTGCACCTACACCAAATTATGTATTGTCGGCAGTTATGTTTTATCTTAACCCTTTGCACTCGGAGCTACTCTAACCCCTTGCCCTACGATTTATTTTACGGTTTTGAGTGATTAGAATCTTTTTGTAGATCATAATTTCCTGAAAATGAAAAACATTTATAGGTGTTTCGTTTAAAACAGGACACCTAAATATCTCCTCTATTTCTGAATCTACAAGAAATGTTTCTGACGTAATATAAATGATTTCAAAAGACGAATCAGATGGAAGAATCATTTTTTATAAAATGTAATTTTTTAATTGTTTTTTCAAGGTCACTCGTGTTTTTTACGTATATACACACATTTTTTGTTGCTGTATCGAAACACCCTGTATATATCGTATGCCTATACGATTCAATAGCTGTATAAATTGTTTGTTAGTTAACAAAACCAAAATAGAATTTTAATTCGGTTTAAAGGAAATTATTAACATACATTTTTATCAGAATCTGTTCAGAATAAGGTAAGGGATTGTAGATATTGTTTTAATGTTAATCAGGGTCGTATGCTCCCGTGTAAATATTTTTGTTATACAATTATTGAAATAATAAAAATGATTTCATAAGAAATGATTGTTGTAGATATCTTCAGTAGATCACGTATCACAATACGAGCCGCACAAAGTCTAAATAAAATCAATCTTGTCATTTTTACACGGGAACATGTTGAATTTTCGAAATTGATGGACATTATTACATTCTGCGTATACGATATAATCAACTGTATGATTTTGGTTTGCCCGCATATTTACCTTCCGGCAGTGTACTTTAATTAAACCACCCTAACTCCGCGAATACATTCGCATTGTTCCAAATTCTGTTCGTGCTTATTCATCCTCTTAACTCTTGTGTAATTATTTTCATGGAACTATCTGGTTACTTAGAATTCCATCTACCCGGGATAGTAATCAGTTTCACTAGGCATGTAGAGATCTCAATATGTATACATTTACTTTTGAAGGTGGGGAAATATACAGGGTGTTTCGTTTATCTTTGAATGGAAATATCTCGTGATGCACTGAAGTTTCAAAAAAAATTTATTTACAAAAATTGTTCAGTGTAAAGGGAACAATCATATGGTGTCATTTTTTCGGGACTATGACGATGGAGAGGGGGCATTTCAAAAACAAAATAAGTTTTTTAAATGGAATCATATATTTGTTTTGTCATACCACGATTGCATTTTCCGAGACGAATTCAACGATATATTACATTATGTTATTTACTGTTACAAAACATTAGAAATTACAGGGTGTTTCACGCAAATTGTTTCAGGTCATAACTCGGTTATTAATGCATTTACGAAAAAATATCAAAGGAGAAAGATAAATGATTCGAAGAGCGCTACATTCGTAGGTCCTCAGATTTTTTTTAGGTGGAACTGTGCATGTGCAATTAATAATTACATCGTTTCTTTAAATAGAAATGCATATTTTTTGTTGCACTATTCGATTCCTCTGTTCATTCCACGTAAAAAATTATTAGGGTAACATGGCAAAACAATTGTTAGTTCTCGAGATATTTTCAAAGCCTGTTTTTATTGAAGAAGTTGCTCAAGCGCATCGCGACAAAATGTAGTAAACATTGTTGTTATAACAGAAACTGATTTGTACGAGTTAGCATTTCGTCATTCAGTAGCAATTTACGTATCGTAAGTTGAGTACGAAAACTAATGAGCATCTTCTTCAATAAAGATAGGTTTGAAAATATCTCGAGAATTGATAATTTTTTTGCAAAACGTATTTTTTAAATTTCCAATATACGCTCACATAAAAAAATTGTAGAATGCAACTTTTAGTATTTTTTCTACAATTCCGATCCATTGCAATTTTTGAAAAAATTTCTTTTCACATCCTGTAGTAAACTAATTGCTCTAGATTCCAAAAAAAGTTTCGAATCGTATAGTACAATATTAAAAAAGTTGTCGTGTTTTTTAGAGCGTCCGAATATTAATTCCGGCCACTGTATATTTTAGCGAGTTCTTCGGTAAAAGTTGGCCTATCAACGCTTCTTATTTACACAAAAATAGACTTCCGTGTATTCTCTTCAATCATGTTCGTGGCAAATGTCGGACAATTATTTCATTGTAAGTATTTGTATCTATTTTAATAAAGTTTGTAGTTTTTGCTTTCCAACAATTTTAAAATATAATTTAGATAACGGTAATTCTTCAACTACTACGTATTGACGTAGTAAATATTGATAACCTTAAATAAAATACTTTAATGTATTTATTCACACATTTATTTCTTTCCAAATAATTTTTGTTCGCGTTTGAAGTTACCATGAATAGACAGCCGCGGTTAGAATGTTGAGGATGAAAATAGCTTCCATCATAATTCCGACTAGGCCGAGAGAATTCCCCTGCAATGTTGTACGAAATTTTCGCACGTATTAAAAGTTATAACGGTTTGAATTGCCCATAACGCATTGTAACGCGTGTCAGGTGCGTAAAGCATGTCAGGCGTTACTACCGTACAAGTATTCGTTCTATGAACAATCCAAACCGTTGTAACTTTTAATACACGCGGCATTTTAAAAAATGTTTGCATCGGAAGTTGGTCAGTTTAGCAATGGCAACAACTTTCCTTGTTTACGCCGCGCTGGTGTACGTGAAACGGGAAAAAGTTTAATAGAAAATAGATTACTGCGGCATATCATGCTTCGATCGTACTTTATTTTAATATTATTCAAGAAATAATAATTTGTGTAAGCATTTTATGTGTTCAAAAGTTAATACAACATAAGAAAATATTTTTACAAAATCGTTAACATTTTGTACGTATTACTGCGGACGAAAACAAGCCATGAACCAAATACTGGGTACCCATTACTGCGGATTAGAGTTCCAAATATACGAGCGTACGGAAACAATCTACGTATCGAAGCATTAATTTAAATAAATTACATTTTAAGTGAATAAACCTTTTCTTAATTTTAACACCGTAGTATCATTCTTTTTACAAATGTCTGAGTAATATTTATTATCTTTAGTTTGAAGCTGTTTTAAATTAAGAACGTTGTGAAGTTTATATCATTCCACAATTGCAATCTAAACTCCTTTGTCTTTCTCAATTCTTCTTCCGTTCATTTCTTAAAAATCTCCATTCTTTCTCGATAAGTAGATCTTTTCGTGCACTTCGCTTCACTTTGCTTTTTATATTTGTTACTGTTTTTTTTTTTTATTACTTTTTGATTTAATTTAATCTATCTACCTGCGTGTATCGAATAGGTACCTAATCTAAAACGTTAGGCTTTAGTGAAGCTCGTTTCTCATCGTAGTTGCAATTCACATATCAGGGAAACTCCTAGTGATTTTTTTAAAATTTTAACCAAGATTGATTGATTAATGTGTACGATTAAGGAAGGTAATCATTGAAAAATGGACGATTGATTCAATCGATTAATGAAGTTAATCGTCAACACGGTCTATCCATAAATTGTAATAAGTAGGCGCATAGAGATCGTGACATAGACCATATAACAATATACATAAACTCAGTTTACATTTTTTTCAGTATGCATACAGTTTTGATTCCGTATTTCATTTCGAAATTTCAGCAGTTAATCATTAATCAATTACCCGATTGACGATTACAATTGAAAAGAATGTAATCGTTAATCGCAATTAACGATTAAAGTAGGAATTTAATTGTTAATTGCGATTAAAAAAAACGATTGAAGTAGAAATTTATTCGTCAATCGTTGATTAAATTTTTGCCCAACTCTGACCTAAATAGATACATTTACCCTAAATAGTTCCGTAAAATTTGAAGCTAGAAGAAAATGTTAGAGAGGAAAGTTGTACTGTTAAAGTACTTGTTGTGGGAAAGAAAGTGTAAAAATCATACCAAATATGATATAATTCCGATGATATTTACTTGTGTAATGAACAAATTAAAGTTTCGGGCGCAAGGAAGGACAGCGTATGGGAAAGAAAGAGACGCAGAGAGTCGCAATCGTCGGTGAGCCTTTGAACTGTGCCGGTGACTGCGACTCTCCGCGTCTCCTTCTTTCCTATACGCTGTCCTTCCTTGCGCCCGAAACTTTAATTGTCCATTACACAAGTAAATATCGTCGGAATTATATCATATTTGGTATGATTTTTATTAGAAAAATGCCACAAATATGTTGATCAAAGTCCTATAAAAAAATAATGAAGAATAAAGAAGTTTGAAATTCCGATTAGTGTGGTCTTACCCGAGCCGCATGATGTCATACTTTTCGGCGACCGAGGCTTCTCAAGCTTCACGGCCCCTCAAGGGGGTACACTCCGCAATAGTGGGAATAGCTCCTGGACACTTGGAGGCAAGACATTTGGGACATTTATGGATAAAATACTGTTGTTATGAGCCGAGGGCTGGCGGATAAGACGTGGCCGAGGTTTGTTCTTCTGAACGGGATTGTTGTGAACTAACCGATGCCTGTTTCATCACCGGGTGTCACAGAATAGGTTTCCGTGGACTAGCCGGTGCCTGTTTCATCACCGGATCGCCACTAGATAGGAAAAGAGAGAGGTAGTCGTGGACTAGCCGATGTCTGTTGCACCACCGGGTCGCCACTAGATGGAAGGTTGTGAACTAGCCGGTGCCTGTTTCATCACCGGGTGTCACAGAATAGGTTTCCGTGGACTAGCCGATGCCTGTTTCACCACCGGGTCGCCACTAGATAGGAAATCGTAAACTAGCCGGTGTCTCTTTCACCACCGGGTGTCACAGGATTTTGGTAAGGGTAAGATATTAGGAAAGATCGGCTCTCGTAACTCTCTAAAAGAAATAATAGATAAACCTCGAGCGGTAAAGGTTTATCAAGGTTGGACAAATGCTAGACACTGGAATTCTAAATGGATGTGGAGGATGAGATTAAAGACTGTGAAATGTCTGGTAAAAGTACAATATATTCAAGAGTAGACTTGACCGGTTACACTTGTTACTTGTATAGTGTAATCGCGGAACCCTAGCTCCCGAGCTCTCGGTTTTGACGCACTGAGAAATGCGGTGGTAATTTAGCCAACTTGCCTTTAGAATCGCGGTTGAAGCGCGTTACAGAATTTGATCAAATGGGAATAAGAACCCTATCTACAAGACGCGTACTGATCCGTATTCAGTGAAGAACTAAGCCCGTGGAGGACTAGCTGGAGCCCTTTATATAGTCCAAAATGTTTATGAAAAATGGTAGTGGGGGTAATGGAAAAATCTGGAAGATGTTCTTAGGGTCTCCAGCTGCATGCACTTTCCCATAAGGGGAAAGCTGTTTATTTGGGCCTGTGAGCCGGGCCTCCTGTATACATGAACACGTGGTGCCAAGAAGGGAGCAAACAGTCACGTAGGCAAAGCCTCCGTACGTAACACTGTATTTAAAAATAGTAAATGAATTTTCACCCTGAGGAACGTATGAGGATTAATAATTTCATTTGAACCTAAAGTTAGCTTGATGAAATCGTAGCCAAAAGTATAGAATGAATCCGAGATCGATGCGAGAGAGTCCGCGACTTCCGCCAAAGATCGTTCCTCGCCAGAAGATAATGTTCGCAACAATGTATCTTCCGGTCCAAGTGAGTCCGATAATAGCGAGGATTTATATTTAGCGAATCGAGTTTTCAATCTGCTCGGGGCGTGGGCGTATCTCTCTCGAATCGCGGAGGAAACACTCGTGTAATCTCCGGGCCTAACAATACGCCTGACCGACTACAGATTTATCCCGGTAGATAATAAATTCCACGGTTGAATTAACACGTGTTACACGGCGCTTCGTGAATTATAATTTCGCATCTCGCCGGGCGTGGGTGTATCTTCCTCTGCTTTCCATTTCCCCCGTGTAGGCGTGTCTTTCTCCGTACCTTAAGTCGCGGAGGAAACGGTCGTGTAATCTTCTTAATCCAACGGTGTATTTAACGCTTCTTCTTCTTCTTTTTCTTCTTCGTCGCTCGCACTTTTCTGGGAGCTTGTAGTACTACTAATTACGCGGAATTACTATACGGGGCTAATTAAGTCGTTATTTGGGAAATTAACGCGTTCGAGGATTCTTCATATCTACGAGGATAAGGGTTACAACACTTGTTTCCGTTTTAACACTAAACCTACTACAGTAAAGTCGCTACAGTATAGTACAATATTAAAAAAGTTATCGTCTTTCTTAGAGCGTCCGAATATTAATTCCGGCCACTGTATTTATTATTAGACTGCGGATCTTTATGCAAAACAAAAATTTCTTACCTGAATTGCAACAAACTGGAGTAAAATAGGAATTTATTTTCTTCCCTATCATGTTTAGAAAATAATATAATGGTGTGTTTAAATTTTCCTAATATTTTTGCTATTTTAAATTACACCTCATTTTTGTCATAAATGCATAAAATCCGCATTCTAATGATCAATGTCGAATATAATGAATGAATATAATAGTTCCGTTAGATACAAAGAATTTATTGGTAGAATAACCATGCTGAACTCCTAAAACTTTATTTTACATACCCGACTGTCGAAACTTGAAAATCTATGATACGACAACAATTTTGTCAGGCATTTATACTTTCCCAATTACCATTACACTATACATATAGTTTTGAGGAAATATGAAGAAATGAGGGTGAAGTCATTCCTCTACGTTCAACATACCGATTTTTGAAAAATCAATTAAACAATTAACTCAAAAAGGTAATTTTAAGAATGTAGAATTATTGATTTAGATGCTATACGAGTTGAATTTAGTTATTATGCGCTATATCATTAAAAGAAAAAGTATTACAGCTGGCTTTAAATTATATAATTTGTGACTTAATAGTATGATGTTATCGATTTAATTTGCTTAATCAGTTTCTTCCCCACATTTACACGCAACTAATTAAAAGCTAATTTGATACTATACCGATACGATTGTTCGTGACTGTACAGTGGCCGGAATTAATATTCCGACGCTCTAAAAAGCATGATAACTTTTTGAATATTGTACTATACGATTCGAAACTTTTTTTTGGAATCTGGAGCAATTGGTTTACTACAGGATGTGAAAAGAAATTTTTTCAAAAATTGCAATAGATCGGAATTGTAGAAAAAAAACTAAAAGTTGCATTTTACAATTTTTTTATGTGGGCCCATATTGAAAATTTAAAAAATACGTTTTGTAGCTGTGTGTGAATTAAACATATTCTAAAAATTTCGTCAAAATCGGTCGATGCTGCAATGAGTTACAAACGTTTAAAGATGGTAAAAATTGCAGATTTTCACGATTTTCGGCCTCTAACTGCAATAAATCTAAGAATTCTTATTCTTACATTCTTCAATGCTTGTCGTTTTTTTCCAGCACCAACCGATTCCGATGAAACTTTCACAGTGCATATAATTGACACAGATCTACAAAACGTATTTTTTAAATTTTCAACATAGGCCCACATAAAAAAATTGTAAAATGCAACTTTTAATATCTTTTCTACAATTCCGATCTATTGCAATTTTTGAACAAATTTCTTTTCACATCCTGTAGTAAACTAATTGCTCTAACTTCCCAAGAAAGTTCAAATCGTATAGTACAATATTTAAAAAGTTATCGTCTTTTTTAGAGCGTCCGAATATTAATTCCGGCCACTGTATATTATGATTTATGTTCTTCATAAGAAAAAGAAGGAAGAAACAGTTGGAAGACAGCTTTTTTGTAATCACGCAGGGATATTTTTATAAAAGAGAAAGGAACAACGATTTTTAATTAAGTTGAAGGATTGGTGGACACACAAAAAAGTGATTTTTCGTCGTAATCTATTTTGGGCGAGTAATATCACCGCCAGAGGCCAACGGTTTAACCAGAAATGAGATGGTGATCGTAACAGTAAACAACGGGCTTGATTTAGCTGCTCGCACAATATTAAAAATACTGATGGTTGCCTAGACTCCTTTCCCTCTACTAAACGCAGTATAATTTATTCTAACGGTTCATGTTTATTATCGACGGCTTATCTATTTTTTAGCGATACGTCTGCGACTCATTAAGAAATCGTGAAAATAAAAAGAAAAAAAAAAGAGACTTTTAAAAACTGTTACACTATCGGTAACACTTTATTTATTAGTCTACTAATTGAGCACTCCGTTTTACGTCCGCCCCGGAAACCCAGGATCGTTCATTAATTCCTACGACAAATCAAAAGTTGAGGGGATGCAATTTCTGCAGTGTAATCTTCAATCTTCGATGAACAAAAAAGGTAGGCGATTCCATAGTTTTAATTAATAAATGCAAACCATTGCTTGGTCAACAGGCTATCTATGAATTATTGATCCGTCGACTTTTTCTGATCATAAACAAAACAATTATGTCGTAACGGGCTGTCGTAAGTTTACTTAAATCACGCGAGCGATCATCGTCCTTGTGCACGGATACGCGTGTATCAATGACGTTGCAATCTACAATTAATGCGATCAAATCGACCACGTGGCGACGGTAAATCTTCCGGTACGAAATTTTACACAGTTTAACAAGTACATACATGTTAAATTTAAAGTCTCTCTGATAACATAAACAATACTTACAAAACATTTCTAAGTAACATCGATTAAATGAACGTCACAAAAGTATTCGTACGACTAAATAACAGTATACATTTTAAACAAATTACAGTGTTTTAAAATTTTGTCGGACTACCGTGAGCCCTTATTACGACTTGCAAACGTCGTTGCATGCTGTCAACCAAATTTTCATATCTTTCTTTATACTGTTCCAAACTTCAAAAATTTTGTTTTTAATGCTTCCTTGGAATTAGTATTATATTTGCTAAGTTGTATGCCGATTTCTGTCCATAAGTGTTCTATGGGGTTAATGTCCGGATTTTGTGGGGGTGTTTCTAAAACGTGGGGTACATTGTATATGATCCATTGTTTAACGATATGTGCAGTATATTTCGGATCATTGTCCTGTTGAAAATGAAAATTCTCTACTACCCCTAATTTTTCCGCACTTCGTTTCAAATTATCTTTTAATATTTGCAGATATTTATATTTATCTAATATTCCTTCGATAATAACGAGATTTCCAACACCGTTGGCTTCCATACACCCCCATACCATTATCGATCCACCCCCATGCTTCACGGTTGGACGTAGGTTTTTAAGATCCATTTCTCTATTTGCTAATCTCCAAATTTTGTGGCATTCACCTGGTCCAAATATGTTAAATTTGCAAAAATTATGCAAAAATCTTTATCTTTATTGACATATTTTTTAGCGAAATTTAGTCTCTTCTACTTATTAGCTTTGCTAATAAACGGCTTCTTTCAAAGAATACGACCATGAAAATCATTTTCACGGAGGATTCTTCGACAAAGTTCAGGGTGCACTTGTTTTTTAAAACTATTGGCGACTAGTATTGCAAGTTTTGGACCAGAAATTGTAGGATCCTTTTTTATTTCACGCACAATTGTATTTTGTACCATCTTCGTTAATTTCTTGGGCCGACCAGAACGGACTTTATCCTGAAGGATTCCAGTGGTTTTTAACTTTTTCACTATGTAATAAACGGTAGATTTACTTCTCCCTAATAATTGAACTATTTCACCATAGCTTTTGGCTTCATTATGCCATTTAATTATCAATTTCCTATCAGTAGTGCTTGTTTCTGATTTTTTGTGTACATTATTAATATAACTTTTACAATCTTATTAATACTCGCAGCACTGAACGCGGAAAGTGTATAATGCCAACTGAGAAAGCCAATGTTTACAGTTTGTCACATTCAAGGTTTGTTTTGTATCACAAGTTTCATCGTTCGAATACTTTTGTGGCGTTCATTTAGTCGATGTTACTAAGAAATGTTTTATAAGTATTGTTTATGTTATCAAAGACACTTTTTTAACATGTATAATCATGATACTTGTATGTTACTATAGGAATAAAAGTATTTTATAATTCATAATGTGACTTATATTTTTTAAGCGTGAAACTTTTCATTTCAGAGCGTTCGAATACTTTCGTGACTCACTGTAATTCGTAAACGTGTTATTTTTTGCATAAAAATCCGCCGTCTATGGACCATCCTGTGTCGGATGACGATATTAACAAAGTGTACGATCAGGAGTCGTCGATCCTTGACGATATCCTCTATCAACCACCATCCGGAGATTATCTTTCAAGGAATTGTCGGACTGGAGCAATGACGCTGAAACGGTGTATCGTCTGCCGTGTAATTTATTCTGTGGCGCAGATTCGTGATTGGCCGCGTAACCATCGCGCGATTTGTATTTCAAGCTGCGATTCAACAGGCAGGTCGAATGAGAACCGGACCACAGTGTCCAAAAATGCCCAAAAACTAAGCAAAATGCAATTTTTCAAAGTGAAGCATTTTGTTCATCCGAGTGATGACGTCGTTAAATAATAGTTGTATAAGTAACTATAAAAATTATAGTCGGTGGCGAGGCAAACAAAATTGTCAATCATTCTCATAATTCGTAGCAAACAAAAATATGATTTTTATAAATTGACGAAGTTATTATAGTAATAACTCTTTTAAATTAATATAATAATATATTAATTTATAATAATATAAATTATTATATAAAACAACTATAGGTTAGAATTATTCTTGTCAAAACAATTAAAATATTAATCTAAACAATGATTTCGGAATTTTAAATTACTTTACAAAATCTGAATTTTATGTTAGAACTCTTAAAAAATTATTGTTATTTATCTAAACTGATAAAATTAAAGGTAGCAAACTCTCTTAAATTACTATAATAATATATTAATATAATATAAATTATTATATAACAACTATAGGTTAGGATTATTCTTGTCAGTACAATTAAAATATTAATCTAAACAATGATTTTGGGATTTTAAATTACTTTACAAAATCTGAATTTTATGTTAGAACTCTTAAAAAATTATTGTTGTTTGTCTAAACTGATAAAATTATAGGTAGCAAAAAATGCTGTCTAGGCTTAGGGCATTTTACCTTATACAGGGTGTTTCGTTTATCATTGAACGGAAATATCTCGTCACGCACTGAGGTTACAAAAATAATTCATTTACAAAAAAAGAGAATAATCATATGGTGTCTTTTTTTCGGGACTATGACGGTGGGGAGGGAAATTTAAAAAACAAAATAACTTTTTTAAATGGAACCACATATTGTTTTTGTCATACCACGATAGCATTTTCCGAGACGAATTCAACGATATATAACATTATGTTATTTACTATTACAAAACATTAGAAATTACAGGGTGTTTCACGCAAATTGTTTCAGGCCATAACTCCGTTATTAATGCATTTACGAAAAAATATCAAAGGGAAAAGATGAATGGTTCGAAGAGCGCTACATTCGTAGGTCCTCAGATTTTTTTTAGGTGGAACTATGCATGTGCAATTAACAATTGCATCGTTTCTTTAAATAGAAATGCATATTTTTTGTTGCATTATTCGATTCCTCTGTTCATTCTACCTAAAAAATTATTAGTTCTCGAGATATTTTCAAGCCTGTCTTTATTGACGAAGATGCTCAAGCGCTTCGCGACAAAATGTAGTAAACATTGTTGTTACAACAGAAATTGATTTGTTAGCATTTCGTCATTCAGTAGCAATTTACGCATCGTAAGTTGAGTACGAAAACTAATGAGCATCTTCTTCAATAAAGATAGGTTTTGAAAATATCTCGAGAATTGATCATTCTTTTGCCATGGTACCCTAATAATTTTTTACGTAGAATGAACAGAGAAATCGAATAATGCAACAAAAAATATGCATTTCTATTTAAAGAAACGATGCAATTGTTAATTGCACATGCACAGTTCCACCTAAAAAAAATCTGAGGACCTACGAATGTAGTGCTCTTCGAACCATTGATCTTTCTCCTTTGATATTTTTTCGAAAATGCATTAATAACGAAGTTATGGCCTGAAACAATTTGCGAGAAACACCCTGTAATTTCTAATGTTTTGTAACAGTAAGTAACATAATGTGATATATCGTTGAATTCGTCTCGGAAAATGCTATCCTGGTATGACAAAAAAAATAATGGTTCCATTCAAAAAACTTACTTTGTTTTTGAAATCCCCCCCTCCCCACCATCATAGTCCCGAAAAAGTGGCACTGTATGATTGTTCCCTTCATACCGAACAATTTTTGTAAATAAATCTTTTTTGTAACTTCACTGCGTCACGAGATATTGCCGTTCAAAGATAAACGAAACACCCTGTATTTAGGTGAAAAAATTGGTCGGCTCATCTAGTATGTTGGTAGTTTGAATTGTTCAATTCCAGTAGGAAATTAGATGGAATAACGTTGAGCATTGAACGCAAATATTCGCCGGCTGCCTCGCGTCACCGTGTATACGAGCAAACTCTCATTTCGTTAACGTTTTGTTAGCCGTTCGTCGTTCAACTCGATTATAGTTGCTCGCTTCTGAGTGCTTTCGTATCGCGGTCGCTCGACAAAAGCTATTTATAAGGGAAGTTTACCGCGCTCCCGGCACAACTTTTATCTGTATCTGTCTCGCGTCGAACAATACTGTAAAACGATGTCACTTTAATCCATCGGAAGTTGCGCCGTACGCCAGATATTAAATTGTAGAATTTAATCGTGTCTTTATTTCATTGTTGCCTCGCAATTGACAACTGTCCTGCTGGTTTCCGCTAGATCAGCCGTATAGCAACGCTGTTGCGCAGAGATAAATGTCCAGTTCTATCTCTTGCATAGAATGTAATACAACTTCTGAAGGGAAACGCGAAAACAATGAAAAAAGTTGATACGGACACTTGTTTTATTCGATCTCGTTTTAAAAGTTACAGCCATCTTCGTGTTCCCATAACCCGCAGCTGGGGCTGTCTTCACAGAAAATGGTTGTATGTAACTAGACTCCGGATTTTATGCTTTTATAACAAAAATGAACAAGTGAAAATATTAAAAGATTTTTAGAGTATTAATATATTATTTTCATCACATTGAAATTATTAATGAAGAATATAAATTTATATTTTTAGCGCGTGCATCTTGCGATTGATGCACAAACTTTTTATTTTGCATAAACGGGTACGTGCAAGTTTAAAACAGTGGACAAATAAAAAGATTTAAGTCCACCAGCATATTAGTTTCACGTTAATAAGATAATTAAAAGAAGAAAGAAATTTATATTTGGCTTCTGTGCCTTGCAATCAATGCATATATTTTTTTATTTTGCATAAAAATCCGCAGTCTAGTTATAACTTTCAAGGTAAAGTCGAACAGAAATTCAAAAATGAAAATTTCTTATTTTTGATTTTTCGTCAATGAAACTTCTACCATCGTATTCGTTTCGTTTTTTAAATTAAAATAACGCCAAACACGATATGGTTACGATCATATTTACTTGTGTAACAAACGCTTAAAGTTTCGGACTTGGCATTTACAGAATTCGTGTACCTATACCCTAATTGTCAAGTCCGAAACTTTAATCGCCTGTTATACAAGTAATTATGATCGTAATTGTATCGTGTTTGGTGTTATTTTAATCAGGGAAACGAAACGAATACGGTATTAAAAAAACCAAAACTTCGTTAATATTCCTTTTGCTTTTTATCAAAATCGTCCAGAAAAATTTCACGATGGAGAGAAAAGGTTTGATAATCAATCGTTTATCACAAATAATGCAAAATAAATTACAGAATGCCTTCTAATTAATCAAAAACTTCCAAGTCGTCATTAAATATCCGGTAACTGATACCTTTACCGTACGAAATAATGCATAAATATATTTATCCATCATCTATCCATCATTTTAAGTTATCTTGTGACGTACTTGTGGGCACAGTACAGTGAGCCACGAAAGTATTTGAACGCACTTTAAAACAGTATAACTTTTTTGTAATTGTACCAACCGACCTGATGTTTGTAAAGAATTAGAAGCATTGGTTTACTAAATCATCTGCAAAAAAGGTTTTCCAAAAATTACAAATTAAAAGGTTGCAAAAATAAAAAAAGCATTTCTTAAAACTTTTTTATTTGGCTCCTTAATGAAAATTTAAAATATATGTTTTCTAGATGTACGTTAGTTATACGCATGCTGAAAATTTCGTCAAAATCGATTAACATACCCAAGATGTTAACAAGTGGTAAAATATGGTGAAAATCATAGTTTCTCGCGACTTTTGGTCAGTTTCTGTTTAAAATCCACTGTAAGAATCCAGATTCTTACATCTTTCGATGCGTGTCGTTTTTTTCTGCGTCAACCGATTTCGATGAAATTTTTAGCATGTGTATTAATAATAACTAACATACATCTACGAAACGTATATGTTAAATTCTCATTAAGGGCTCTAGTAAAAAAGTTATAAATGGTGCCTCTTTTACTTTCTCATGTAATTCTTAGCAATTGCAATTTTTTCAAAATCTCTTCTGCATGTCATTTTGTAAATCAATTCTTCTAATTGCTCAAGAAAAGTCAGATCGTTTTGTCCGATCATAAAAAAGTTATACTGCGTTTAAAAGTTAAAATGCGTTCAAATACTTTCGTGGTTCACTGTATACGGTCTAAGACCCAAACATTAGCACAGCAAATGGCGAGCTGACGACAAACTATCGGGGCGCTACCGTATTTTTTCGGGTTTCGCAGCTTCTCCGCTTGCCGGTAGTGATGAGCATTCAATACTCTGTCTTGCAAAGTTTTCGAACAAATCAATCACCACAGAGTTTCGAATCAATTCGATATTTATTCGAAATCAGAAATTCTTGAAACTCTTGAAAATTTTAAAAGTTTTGATAATCTTAATAAATGTTATACTTTTTATAATATTGGTACGTTCATACTGTTATTCATCCCAATGCTGACATAACGTGATCATTGTTTCGTGATAGATGTAACATTTCAAGAGTTTCAATTCTT
This sequence comes from Lasioglossum marginatum, assembly GCA_028455795.1. Taxonomy (NCBI): domain Eukaryota; kingdom Metazoa; phylum Arthropoda; class Insecta; order Hymenoptera; family Halictidae; genus Lasioglossum; species Lasioglossum marginatum. The sequence continues at coordinate 2,585,052 of CM052253.1, read as the reverse complement.
ACAAACCTTCCAAAGACTTTCAAGATTTCCAAGACAATGAAGACTTTCAAGACGTCCAAGATTTTCAAGAGTTCTAAGCTTTGAATTATCTTACAAGTGATTCGAATTTTTTGTTGTAAACATTGAATAGTATACGGTGCACTTTTGCAAAACCTCATTCAACATATTTCCAGCCAGTTTTACTCCGTTAGTATTTTTTCTTACCCGTTTTTGAATTGCGTTTTGTAGATTTTTTGTTGAAACGAAATTCTCTCGTTTCATTTCGTGTAAAATAAATTTATTATTTTGTCTACATTGTTTTATAACATCATAATAATCCTGCGGTGTGGCAACCACGTGACCCCGCCACCTATGTCTATGGAAACTGGACTGCACCACTTTCATAATCAATCGCTACGCAATTTCTCTTATTGACCAATTTTAAATTGAACAAAGCATTGGCATGCTTTAAGATATTAGATATTAACTAGTTATAAATAAAAAGTTTACACTAAATTAATCACAAATTATATGATATCTCATTTTTTTTAAATGGACTTACACCGCTTTCAAAATAAACAGTCCATTTATTCGAAATCAGAAACTCTTGAAACTGTTGTAAGTCTTGAAAGTCTTGAAGTCTTGAAAATTTTTAGTCTTGATAATCTTAATAAATATTTTTTATAATATTAGTACGTTCATACTGTTATTCATCCCAATGCTGACATGACGTGATCATTGTTTCGTGATAGATGTAACATTTCAAGAGTTTCAATTCTTACAAACCTTCCAAAGGCTTTCAAGATTTCCAAGACAATGAAGACTTTCAAGACGTCCAAGATTTTCAAGAGTTCTAAGCTTTGAATTATCTTGCAAGTGATTCGAATTTTGTGTCGTAAACATCGAATCGAAGCGATTCGAAGTGATTCAGATCCCATCACTGTTTGCCGGTGTTGCAGAGCGGTGGATTCTTCGATCCGTTCTTTCTCTCGGGAGACCAGCGTCCGATGTGGGCGTGCGCTAATGACTCGAATTAAACTCGTTTCGTCAAGACGTGCACCACGGCCCGAAACCGTGTATCCTGGCGGCCCGGCGACGGATGAGATGTATTACGCTCGGCATTCTTCTGTGAATCGACCTTCTCGAAAGAGTCGGCCGCGAGATTTTCATTCCGTCGATGGTCTCATCGTTCCTTGGGACCGCTTTGAACTCGCGCTCGCCGCTTATCGACGATCGAATTCGACGAAAATCCTATCTCGCGATGGTCGACTCGCGCGCCTCACAATGTCCGAACTCTTATCAGTAGACTGCGGTTGTTTATGCAATTTGCAATTTTTATAGACGAATTGAGCCATTTATTCTGAAAGTGGCTCAAGTCCGTTTAAGTTTAAATTGAGATATTTAAGAGTTTGCGTTTCAATGAAATTAAAAATATACGTATAGGATACCAATGTATCACACTTCTTAAGTGTATCTAAGAGAGTTAAATTTACAATTCCTATTAAAATAATAGCAATTATTAAGTGAATAATATGTGTCTTCTTACCAAGAATGGACTTAAGTCACTTTCAAAATTAACAATTAGATTTGTCATACAATTTGAAAGAGCCCAAGTCCATTCGATATAATTTAAAATGCTTCGAATTGAGAAAACAATATTCAATTTATTTTATATTTCATTACAAAACTTGAAAAACACCATTTATGCAATTCAGGAAATCTTCTAACTATAGAAATTACATAACAATTTAGTCCGCATTTACATTTTATGTATGCGGGAGGGATTTGAAGAAGTAATGGTGCTCCGGTGGTATATATCATAGTAATTCCTCATATCCTTGTATTTCGCTGTTGTAACTTGTCTTATATTTTTATAAAGTGATGTCAATACAATATTTTCGAATTTTCTTGGTCTAGCCCGACGTGGTAATAAATTCAGTATTTTAAACTCTACATTCTCATCCATTGATATCTTACAGAAAATTTTATATGGTTCATTTCAAAAACGCATCCAGCATATTTTTAACCAATTTATTGTTTCTCCGTTAGAATTCTTTATCCTTTTAAAAATTGCATCCTCCAAAAATCTTGTTGATATGAAATCCTTTTGTTTCATTTCATTTGAAATAAAGTTATTATCTTTTATTAAAGTTATTATCACTTCTTGATAACATTATAATAATCTTGGCGGACTAACAGTAAATTATTTTTCTTTAATGACATCTCTACGACGCCAAAATCTCCATCATTCGGTAAGAACGAATGTCCTGATACCAAGAATTTATGGTCTATGATTTCCACATTATGTTCAACAATTTGGACAATTTTTAGCCACGTTAAAGGTACTTTAATATTTCTACTGGAGGCTAGATGTCTAGACGTCTGCTGGAGGCTACTACCTTAACATCAAACAACTGACAAATGGATTTAGACCATTTTGAAAATAAAGCTTTGTATCATTCTATTAACCAGCTAATTTCCTCTTTACAAAATCTTTGTGATTTTAAATATATTAGTTACAATTTGCTTCAGAATGAAAAGATAACGTAGAAATGTAAATATTAAAATTGCTAGTTTGATTTTTCTCGAAAATGGATTTGGGCCACTTTCAAAATAAACGACTCAATTTTTAAAAAGTGGAATCGAATAAAATCTTATTTTCAGAGGTAGTAGCCTTTGCAAGTCCGAAATAAATAAAAATCGTATTAAATTCTTGATCTAGAAAATTTCCAGAACCTATAAATGCATAAAGATACGCAGTACACTTATCAGAATTGGCTGAAAATTAATAATTTGTAAATTAATCTGTTTTCGACCTGATCCTTAATACTTTTTTAAAGATGACAAGAAGGTCGATTGATAAAACAAGAAATAGAATTGTATTAGAAATAAATTAAGGGGCCTTCATTTTTCATTAAATACGAAGCTTTTTGGTTATTTCTTTTATTGCAATTTATTATGATACAATTATTGACCAACTTTTGTTTGAAAAATTTATTCATCAGGTTATCAGAAATGCGTTAAAATAGAGTACTAATATTTCACGACAAAATTCTTTTAATTTTCATACCTCGTAAATTGGACTTTCGATCACATCGATTTCGGCGCCAGAATTATGCAACCGAGTTTATCGATGATTGTTAATGTTTACCTGCCAAAGATTAGTAATGTTTACCCGCAGTCTGTCTCGCAAAACGTTACTGGTGGTAGCTCTGGAAATAGTAATACATATATTTGTACAAAATTTAATCTGGATGAAAAATACTTTCAAAATATTAGTAACTTAATACTTACCAATTTTCTAATAATGTTTCAAAAATGTAAGATCGATAGTTGAGAATTTTTCAGTAAGTTGTTCAAAGAAGACAGTACCTTCATGCATAATTCAACAAATTTTTGGAGTTAATATAATATAACAACTTCTCCTAAAACTATTATTTAAAATAAGATTATCTTAGATAATTAATAAGATTATAAATAAGATTATAAAATAAGCTTATTTCAGACACAGCTCAATCGTTAAAAAGAGTACTAAGGCTTTCGGTAGGTAAAGTGTTAATAAAGACTCTGACTTCCTCGAAAAATAATCTAAAAAAGACTGAAATCATGCTATCATGTAAATCAAATTCACATGCAAAAATTAGTTTCAGCGTTCTCGCATCTGATTTGGTAGTGTTTCGAGCTTCGCGCAGTAAGGTCACCGCAAAAAATGTGTTAACTTCGGAGTTTTATTTACGGAATTTACGTCACTATCAACGTGATAAATTGTTGAAGAAATAATGCTGGCATCATTATTCTCGATAGATCGTGGTGCATTCGAACCTCAAGCGATTCTTTTTTTAAGCTCATCGACTACGCTAAGATGAATATTACTTCACGAAAAGTTCGATCGGTTCCAATCGTTGTGTAAATTCTTTATTCGCCTTTATCATCAAGTTCTATGTTAAATGTGACTGTGTATTGAAAAAAATAATTTTCTCAATACAGTAAATCTTCTATAGTCGCAAGAGCCTCGGGGAGGTTCGTTTGCATCGATCGTAGACGGACACTATTTTTTTGAGCTTCAAAGACCGAGCCGAACGTAGAAAAGGACAGTGCGTGTAAAGAGAGACTCTCCTTTCTCATACACTGTCCTTCTTTGCGCCCGAAACTTTCATCGTCAATTAAATCACTAAATACAGTTGAAATTATATCGTGTTTAGTGTCATTTTAATCAGAAAAATGCCACAAATAAGTTGGCGGAAGTCCCATAAAAAAATAATGAAGAATAAAGAAATCTTGTAATTGGATTAGCAGTGGTTCACACCGATATATCCGAGCCGAGATCAGATTACTACAGTGGAGGGGATATTTTTTTTGCATTCGACGTGTACAACCTTTTTGCGACTATAGAAGAATTATGTACTATAATTCTATGTATACAATTTGATAGCTAACGAACTGAGCGTTGCGTGAAAAAGCGTGAAAATTATCATTACTGGTCTCTCGCTTTAGTTAACATTCGATCTGTTATTGGCACAAAATGGACGCGTCGTTCGTCAACACGGAGGAATAACAATAGACTTGGACCGTCGGGAAAATCAAAATCAATCCGCCATGTTTCACTGTTCTACAAATCTGCTACCTCCGATAGGAGAAGAAGATGTGTTGTACATTTTCGCATGCGTACTCTCCGTGCCTCACAAGTAGTGATGGGCATTCAATACTCTGTCTTGCAAAGTTTTCGAACAAATCAATCACCACAGAGTTTCGAATCAATTCGATATTTATTCGAAATCAGAAATTCTTGAAACTCTTGAAAGTCTTGAAGTCTTGAAAATCTTCAAAGTCTTAAAGTCTTGAAAACCTTCAAAATCTTCAAAGTCTTGAAAACCTTCAAAATCTTCAAAGTCTTGAAAACCTTCAAAATCTTCAAAATCTTGAAGTCTTGAAAATCTTCAAAGTCTTGAAGTCTTGAAAATCTTCAAAGTCTTGAAGTCTTGAAGTCATGAAAATTTTCAAAGTCTTGAAGTCTTGAAAATTTTCAAAGTCTTGAAGTCTTGAAAATCTTCAAAGTCTTGAAGTCTTGAAAATCTTCAAAGTCTTGAAAATCTTCAAAGTCTTGAAGTCTTGAAAATCTTCAAAGTCTTGAAGTCTTGAAAATCTTCAAAGTCTTAAAGTCTTGAAAACCTTCAAAATCTTCAAAGTCTTGAAAACCTTCAAAATCTTCAAAGTCCTGAAAACCTTCAAAATCTTCAAAGTCTTGAAGTCTTGAAAATCTTCAAAGTCTTGAAGTCTTGAAAATCTTCAAAGTCTTGAAGTCTTGAAAATCTTCAAAATCTTGAAGTCTTGAAAATCTTCAAAGTCTTGAAAATCTTCAAAGTCTTGAAGTCTTGAAAATCTTCAAAGTCTTGAAAATCTTCAAAGTCTTGAAGTCTTGAAAATCTTCAAAGTCTTGAAAATCTTCAAAGTCTTGAAGTCTTGAAAATCTTCAAAG
>CM052253.1:2529346-2559568 GCA_028455795.1 Lasioglossum marginatum | reverse complement strand
CCAATACGATTTTAGTCAATGAAATACTTGTTATTTCATGACTTTTTTTCTTTTCGGTTATAATAGTTATGGTCCCTGTTCAAAATTGATCATTCGCCCAACTGTTAGCGAAAATTTTCAAATTTGATCTTTGAACGTGTTTGAACGACCCCCACTAACCAACATCTCACTGCATCCGCAATGATGCTCGTTTGCTCCTAACTATCATGTTTTCGTTTTTATTTTGTTTTTGGTTTTCCTCTGTTTTCTTTCAATATATATATATACACATACATGTACGTCTAGATTTTGTTTAAATTTGATGTGTGACTAGTTTCGGTTTGATACATTGTGCCTGCTTGGATTTAGCCGAACCCGGTTCGTTCTCGAGGACCGAGAGGATCCATCGAGATCGCGACGATCCTCCCTCGGCCGATAAAACGGACGAACAAACGAGCAGAACGAAAGACGAGAGATATAGCGCATCGTTTTCCGTTTTCGATCTTTTACTTTTTTGTCATTTGGTTTGATCTCTGCGATGTCGCGTCGAGAGCAATCATGGGATTTCAGGGACGACGATCTGCTACCACTGGCTACCCCCACTGTGTCAGGTATCGCAAACGAGTGTTGAGTTGCACGGTGTTTTATTTTTTCTTCCACCCTTCTCCCTTTCAATTCTTAACAGTACACTTTGATTTCATACCGTTTGAGCTTCTTGATTTTCATGAGTTTCAGTCTTTCCCTTCCTTTTGTTCTTTCTTTCTTGTGAAACCTTTGTTGGAGTTTGTTTAGTGACCCAAGCCGCGAAACGTTTCTCGCGGGACACAGCCCGTTTTGTAGTTGACTAATACCTGAAGCAGGTCTGGGCAACTGATCGCGTTTATCAGTTCGAGGGGGTCCCATGGAAGTCACCGACACAGGTTTCGCCGACAATATTTCACCGACTTCAGATTAGGGCTGTTACTTTTCGAAGGGTCGAAGCTTCGTAGGATTCGAAGGAACGAAGGGAACTTCGAAGTGCCCAAAATTTCAATGTCACGATTTTTGATAAATAAAAATATTAACACAAAAATTAGATTAAAAAAAAGAAACTCCGGAGGTTCGAAATTCGAAACTTCGATTCTTATCGCCTTCGATGTTTCTGAAATCGAAGCTTCGAAGCTTCGAAATCTTCGATCTTCGAAGGAAAGTAACAGCCCTACTTCAGATTTGACCGATAATAACTTTGGCCGACAACGTCTTTAACCGACAACAACTTTGACCGTCGATGTATATAATATTTAACCGACAAAGGTTTTAGTCGACGACAGTATTATCCGATTGTAATATCGTTTCTAAAGATGGTGCTGACATTCTTTTGTTTAACTGTTCTGCACTGAAACTTTCACTTTTGCATACAAAAATAATTACAGTAAAGTCACGATTCTTGGCAAACGGCTGTGTTCTGCACGGACAGGGATCGCATGCCGACATTATTTTTTTATGACTGCGTCTACCGCGTCTACCGTACAAACGAAGCCGAACGTAGAAAAGGATAGCATGTAAATACGGATCGCGTGGCCGAAGCGTATCGGTGTGAACCACTATTAATCCAATTACAAAACTTCTTTATCACTCATTATCTTTTTACGGGACTTTCGCCAACTTATTTCTGGCATTTTCTGATTAAAATGACACTAAACACGATATAATTCCAACTGTATTTAGTGGTTTAATCGACGATGAAAGTTTCGGGCGCAAGGAAGGACAGCGTATGGGAAATTCTTTGAACTGTGCCGGCGATGGCGACTGTCCGCGTCTCTTTCTTTCCCATACGCTGTCCTTCCTTGCGCCCAAAACTTTCATCCTCGATTAAACGATTAAAATTATATCTTGTTTAGTGTCATTTTAATCAGAAAAATGCCAGAAATAAGATGGTAAAAATCCCATAAAAAAATAATGAAAAATAAAGAAGTTTTGTAATTGGATTAATAATGGTTCACACCAATATACCCGGATCAAGATCAATCATCGCCGCCCGGCGTTGGTCGTCAGTGGAGTGAGTAGGCACTTGACTACCACCGCTGGCGCGGTCGCTGACAAATAACGCGACTTTACTGTATTACTATTACACTATAAGAAGAATTAGACGTAGTCGGCTAACATTGTTGTCAAACGATGTTAATATCGAACAATACTGTTGTAATACTGTAATAAAGTCATTGTTGGTTAAATCTGGAGTGAAAGGTGAAATATTGTCGGTGGAAACTGTGTCGATGAAACCTGGACTGGGGCGTTATAAACACGTCACCTGAATAACTCGCTTGCTTTTGAAGATAGAAGAAAATGCATCAGACTAAACTTACTCGGTATCGAGGCGCTCATAATCCGATGTTACTAATCCTTTAATAGGTGGAGACGTAAAGGAGATCTGAAGGTCAACTCTATTTCTCAAATGGAACGGTATGGTTTTTTATTTACATTCTGGTATAGTGTTTAGAGACAAATAAAATGGCCTATTATGGAGGTTATTCGAGGTCACTCAAGGTCACTGCAATAGAAAATAAATATAATAACATGTTATTTACGTACTCATTGCTAGTATAAGTGTTTAAAATGACGACCTTCAACATGGATAGAAAGTAACTAATCCTGACAATACTGATGGCACTGTCTGATGAATTTCATTTGCATGTATTACAGAGCAAAGTTTTTCTTCAAGCGTAATTTTGCATGTCAAAAAAATAGAACTTTAGAGGCGTCAGAATATTACAAAACCGTACTCTAATCGGTATTCAAACCACATACTAATAACATTTGTGGATACAGATAAGTGTACAACGTGATTGAATGTTTGTTTATGTTCTGTGACCTTTATCAATAATTACATACATTACATAGAACAAAAGGTATTTGAACAGTGCTGTGAGACAATTTATTTCCCATTGCAGTTGACCTTAAGTGACCTTGTGAGACCATAGTAGGTGATTATATTCGTTTCGAAACGCTGTGAAGAATGTAAATACAAACCATACCGTTCCAATAAAAAAAAAACAGAGTTGACCTTCATATCTCCTTGACGTCTCCACCTATAAAAAAATTAGTAACGTCAGATTATGAACGCCTCGGTACCAAGTAAGTTTGGTCTAATACATTTTCTTAAATCTTTAAAAGCAAGCGAGTTATTCAGGTGATCTGTTTATACCATCTCATCCTGTATAGTGGCCCAAATGCTATAGGCAGGACCCGAGTGACGTCACGAGGCTATAGTATAGTCTAACCCAGTTACGTCGCGATTTGTACCGATGGCGGGGATCCTATCACGATCCTACGGATCCTGACGTCACTGATTACCTCACTTTTGGTACGTTGGTGGGACAGTTCTCGTATCGTGACGTCATTTTTTATTTTTTTGCAGCAACGCTACTCACGAGCTGCCGTCGTTCGAGCCGTTACCCATTTTTTGTTACGCACAGCCCCCTAAGATGAAAGTTGGGGGGTAGTGTGGGGCTCGGCTCCTCCTAAGATAGAATTTGGGGAAATGGGACTTTTATCCCTACCCATACCCACTAAAACCCCACCGCCCAAGTGCTCTCATTCGTGTCCTTATCCATTGTTCAAGAATAAGTGCGGACAGGGTCCCACTTTTTGTATTTCTCCTGTCCGCACTTGGAGCTTCTTGGTTTGCCCACTCATGTTCTTATCTAGTACCGAGCCGCTACCCCTACTGCTGTGTTGGCGCGAGTTGGAGCGCGGTAGTGGGGGTAGCTGCTCGAGCGTTGAAAGCTCGTGAGCAATCAGTTGCCCAGACCTGACCTAAACAGTGAGGGCTGCAATGTAACGAGGATTGTTTGAGAACGACACTTTCAGTTAGCACTTAGGTTTCAGTAAGTACGAAGAGGAACACGCAATCGACACTGGCGAGGTAATTCCGGAATTACGGATTTTGGAGAAACATTTCTACTTCTTGAATGAGTGATTCTTCGAAGTGAATTCTGACTTGTTTTAAGCTGTCGTAGAAACTGTGAACAATTTTTTAATAACAACATGCTTACTTTCCTCGAAATCAGTACTCGCGGAGTTATCTAACCGGATCCACTTTGGCTCTCTGCACATATTGGAGTCGTTTAGGCTGGCATTGTAAGTTTTGATGCGTGTAAATAGATTTCAGAATATTAGTGAAAAATCATCAACAATTTTTATCAAAACCATACTGGTTTGTGTCTTATAACAAACAATTCTTTTTCAGAAATTAATCTTTTTTGTGTGACCTCCATATCATAGAGTCGTCGACGTCAATATTAGTTTATGAATATTACAGCTAATATTCTACAGTCTTTTTATACTAATCAGACCTTGTAATTTAAGCCTAACGAGGGAAGATATGCAATTGACATGAGCCGATGAAACTTAAGCCATTTCGATGAAACTTATGTGAGAAATAATTCTTAGAAAAATATTCCACTCATCCTTTTTTTATTTATAGAATATCCAATATTTTTTTAAGATGTGTCCTTCACATATCGTGAATCCGAAACGTATTTATTTGAACACTGAATTTCCCACTCTCGAAAAATTGCCGATATTTAAACCGTAATCATTTTCTTGAGAAAAATAGTACAAGAATAAAGTTGGACTCATTTCACAGTCCATGATATCAGTAGAAAATTGTACAAAATGGTGGCGATTATAATCGATAATATAACATAACAATTTGTGTTTTATTTTCAATCCGGGCACGAACTTTCGCAATCTTCTAATAGTAGCTTCAAGCTATAACCTTCACTTTGCGTATAGGAGTATAAATGCAACCCAGACTAATAAAAACGTACATGGGAAGTTATCGAATGGAAAATTTCCAAAGCCCTCCTAGGAATGCTATCTGCGACATATATCACAAAAAAATTGAAATTGTTTTTATTTATAGAGAATTTTCCTATATTATATAAAATTTTGTAATCGTACCTACCATCACGAAAATCAATAGAATTTCACAAATACTTACGCAGTCAATGTTTTTTCATGTTTTTTTACATTTTACAGATTACACCCCAAGATTAATTTTCAAAGTCTTTTGATAGTTTAATTAGCTGTGGCTGCAAGTAAAAACAAATAAAACGTAACAGGGCTATGGGGTCAGTTTTATAAATGCAATGTTTTAATATACAAATGTATTTAATAATACTCCGGCGAGTATTTTAAAGCAATAAAGCGAAAACTGACAAATTTTCAGTTGTGACGTTTTCTTTGTCCATGAACGCATCTGTACAGGGTGTCCTGTTTAAGTGAGTACAGCACGATATCATCAAAAAGGTGTTCGTACAAAAGTTGTTTGGTATGACGGGCTACATTACGTAGTATTAATTTTTTTCTTGTGAGTGGAGTAGTGGAGGAGATCTGAAGATCAAAATCTACTTTTCTTAAATGGAATATTATATTTTTTTCTTCAGAAAATAACAGCAGCTACTGAGACAAATCCAAAAGGATTTGTACCTGTAAAGGATCAGTACCTGTAAAGACTCAGATCTCCTTCACTACTCCACCCACAAGAAAACAATTAATACTACGTAATGTATCCCGTCATACCAAACAACTTTTGTACGAACACTATTTTTGATGACGACAACGCCTTCCGAGATATCCTGCTGTACTCGCTTAAACAGGACACCCTGTACGTACGCAGAGTGAAGGTTAAAACGAGTCCAGATTTATAGTTGTAATATCTCTCTGCACGAAATGATTACCGTTCGTCGAGAATCTGAAATTCAGCGTTCGAATTCGTCTCGGATCCGCTATGGGTTTCATCGAAATCTCGTGCGATTTGAACATGCGCCTTTGTAGGACAGTGAACCTGTCCCTGGGCGAATCGGGGAAAGAGGATCCAGGTGTAAAAAGATGAGAAAGCAGAGCCTGTAATCTTATCGTTCTACCGGCGAATGAAAATCGATATGCAGTCGAGTTTCCTCCCCCGGAAGCAACGTAGCCGTGCGCCCCAGTCGTTTCTGTTCGCAACGAGAGTATTCGAACGCTGGGGTGCGCAAGAGCATGATCATCGTCATCATCCCCGTTCCCTCCCTTTGTGAAAAAAAGAACCAGACCCCGCCCTCCCCGAACGACAACCTGGTTTGTCTCTTTTATCTGAAACTGGTGCAAACTCGGCTTGAAGGTGCGTGGATAAACAGCTGTCGTCGTCACAGCCCGAGCCGCTCATCTTCTGCATGACGAGCGTCTCGCGGAACACGACCTTCGTCATCGAGTGCTGCAAAGAGGATTTTTGCAATCGGGATCTGAAACCTCAGCTGCACCCCCGCAAAGAAGGTATAGTCCATCGACCTGGAAGTAGCGAACACTCTGCAGGTGGCTCCGGCTTTTGCTGCAGCGCTCTTTATATCTATCACTGTCCTGTATCTCTGTCTCTCTATCTCGCACTGTCTCTCCAGTCTATCTTTATCTTTATTTATTTATCGTGTTTCGGTAAGTTACGCGTCCACTTTCAAACAATCATTCCTCCTCGGCACACCGAGGAGATATCGCCATCGTGAACCACGTGATTTTAACTATCGGCAATACTTTCGGAATTTTTTCAAGTCTATCCTCCATGGCTAAGGATTCTCTAAAAACGTAATCTCTTCCTTTCGGTATTATTAATAGGATTCTGCTAGATGAATCGTTTGATTCCGATGTTTTAATAGAAAACCGTTCCTGCGTAAACTTTACTCTACCGGACTCGAGATTTTTGTCTTTCTCTTATAAATTATTATGTATTTGGTACGTAATCCAGTAGATTTGTACCCGGAGAATCTGCAAATCGATATTTCGATCCTATAGGATCAATGGTTCAGGAGTTATCAAGTTTAGACTCAACTTTAAGCGACCATAACTTCTGAACCATTGGTCCTAGACGATTGAAACTTCGATCTGCAACAATTTGCAGTGTTTTTGACAGGGAACATGACATGGGGCTCAGGGGATCAGATGTTAGGTTCCCCTACTACCCACTAAAAAACTCCACTCGCCCGGGACAGTCGACTGCCCCTCTACTATCTTATTAGGCCCGAGATATTAGAAGACCGAGGCCCCGCTGTTCACATTTCTCTCAGCTTCTTATCTGCGGGCTCTTCTCCACTTCTGTTCTTATCTTCTAGACTTTTTGTTTCGTTTAAGGGCGGTGGGGAAATGCTGTTACGCTAACCCCCCCTAAGATGAAAGTTAGGGGGTAGTGTGAGGCTCGGCTCCCCCTACGATGGAATTTGGGACTTATCCTCCCTACCCATACCCACTAAAACCCCACTGCCCAAGGGCTCACAACCGTTTCCTCTTCTGTAACCAGGAGGAGCAGCCAGGGTCTCACTACTCGTATTGCTCCCGACTGCTCCTTTTTTTTTAAGATTAAAGACGTGTGGATAAAATACATTTACGTACACCCAGAAGGGGTAGTGTGGGACTCCAATACCAATACCCACTAAAAAAAAACTATACGTCTAAGAACCGGGGCCCTATTCTTCCTCCATCTTTCGGCCCACACATCAGACGGGGGCCCACTGTTCACATTTCTCCCGTCTGCGTGTTTATCACGGGCGCTCCCCACTCATGTTCTTGGCTCAGGCTCCTGACTGCTCCTAAAATCTTTTAAGTATACCTCTGATGTTCTTATCTAATTCTTATCTTCAAGACTTAACCCAGACCTAACCCAGACCAGTTAAAACGCAACATCGCGGCCAAGTCATCCAAAATTCAAACAACAATCGCAATATCCGCTCTATATTATCAGCATTAACGCGTGCCCGTGCTGCCATCTAGCGGTTCTGCTCGGTAAACGGCGCGCGATCGTCACTACAAATATGGCGGCTTGCTTACCTGTCAGAACACTGCAAATTGCTCGACTTTAAGCGACCATAACTTCTGAACCATTGATCCTACGGGATCGAAACTTTGATCTGCAGGTCCCCCGGATACAAATCTACTGGATTACATACCAAATATATAATAATTTATAGAAGAAAGGCGAAAATTTGGAGTCCGGTAAAGTAAAGAGCTGCCCACTTCTTTGATTATGAAACTATTGTTATCGAGTGGGACTCAAAGTTGCTCTCGTTAAAGAAACTTCGTCTATTATCTGTGTGGACATTGAAAATTCACCAGAGTGATCACAGTTTTTGTGTTTAGTCGGCGACACAAAAATGTTGTCTTAAGTGGACACGTAGCGTTAATGTTGGAACTTATATCTCCGTTTTCCGGGTCCTGATTCTTTAGTAGATTGGAAAGCACTGTTTATTTATATATTTTAGGAGAACACGTAGTTGATTAAGGTAGTGAAAATTCGTACGCTATTGTCGAATGTCCACAAATTTCCTTCAACGCTTTTCCTTGGCACCGTAATCCTGGCGATGCCGATATACCGATCGTACAGCATTTATATTTTCATCCCTTCACATCTCCGACTCTTCTACTTTATATTGAATAGGTTATTAATACAATTCATATTTTTTAGTACATTATTATACACTTATTTATACAGGGTGAGTCACCTAAGACGAGCCATATGAATAACTTATACATTTTTTCAGATAGGAAGAAATGTTTCAGACAAAAGTTGTTTGATATCTAGGGGCCCATTACGTGGTCTACATAACTTTTCTTCAAATCGAGGTGCTTATGAGATTAGAAGGCCAACCTCGCTTTTTAAATAGAACCACATATTTTTTAACTCTTACGATCGTAGCCCTTTTCGAGACAATCTCAACGATATAGTCATCCAAGGTCATTCAAGGTAGTAAACTTTAAAATTGATGAAAAACAAAAATTTATGGTAGATGCTTATGAAATGGAATATTATCAGCTTTATTAATGAAATCAAACTGTTTCAATGCAAAATGTAAACAAAGTGCTTAAATCAAAAACCATTTGCTACAACAGATGCTCCAGGTGATGACCAGCCACGAATAGACAGCGTCTAAAGCGTTCGCCCACTGATTGCGTTACGCAGTAAAGTGTGTGGCGATTAATATCAGCACAAGCTCTTCGTATCCGTTCCTGCACGTCTTCTTTTGTAGTGGGTGCTGCACGATAAACATCTTCTTTTAACTTTCCCCATAAAAAAAATCCAATGGCGTTCGGTCTGGTGATCGCGATGGCCATTTTTGATGTCCAGATCGTCCAATCCAACGATTTTTAAATGTCAAACTTATAGATGTTTTCGGCGATGTTTTTACTAAATAACAATTTTGCAGAAACTTTTTTACTTCTTTCCTGACGTTTCATTTTTATTACATTTTTAAATGTAATAATTTTGAGTTTTAACGATCGTAAATTGTTGTTTATGCACAAGTGATATCGGCGCTACAGGTTCGATCAAAGATACAAAAATTAGCAATTTTGCAGAATTATAATTTCAACGTTTCGGTTCGGTTTTGAACCATCATCAAGAAAAGTCCGCGTCTGTGGAATTTAATAGACACTGTTATTCATTAACACAGGAAATTTTATGGTTTAGACAAGAGGTAATATATATACTTGCTAATTGTGAAAAAACACAGAATGAAGAGCGTAAAGGAAATGGTACTTGTCAGTAAGAAGGTTTAAACTGTACTAGACTGTAACCGTTGTGACAAAGTCAAGGCGGAAAACAGAGAAACATCGTAGATCTAACTAGCCAATCAGATGTCAATGATTTTTAAATGTATTGTTCAAAATATTAGTAACCCTCCGTGCAGAATTTGCCGGGCAACCGTCGCGTTGGTACCGCAAAAACTGCCGCACGTTTAATGGAACATCTAATGAATTAGCTAGCAAAAAGTTTAGGTCTATCAAAAATTTTGCATACTTTGTTTGATTTGAAGAGTCCCCTTGCCTTCCTGACTTGTCATCATCAAAATCAAGTGCCATGACTTCTCAAACAGCGAGTACCTCTGAGTGAACCTAAACGTAAACAAACTTTACCGAAACGCATAAGACTAAATTTCTGTAACTTGAAACTGCTAAGAATATTCCATTTCATAAGCATTTACGATAAATTTCTGTTTTCCATCAATTTTAAAGTTTACGACCTTGAATGATCTTGAATGACTATACCGTTGAAATTGTCTCGAGAAGGCTACAATCGTAGGAGTTCAAAAATATGTGGTTCCATTTAAAAAAACTAAGTTGACCTTCTAATCTCATAAGCACCTCCACTTGAAGAAAAATTATGTAGACCACGTAATGGGCCCCTAGATACCAAACAACTTTTGTCGGAAGCATTTCTTCCTATCTCAAAAAATGTAGAAGTTGGCTTGTCTTGGGTGACTCACACTGTATAAATATTCTTCGCTGCGAATAATAATATTTAATAACGAAAAGCGAGGTGGTAATATCTGGTGAACTACCCTGTATACATATTATTCTCTTCCTGTCGTTATGAACCACGTAAGTGTAATCAGAAAAGCGGTGCTCATACACTTACTTTAGAATGGTAATCTTCATAATATATCTCAAGGTCATTGAAATCGATGAGGATCTTCCTATTTCGAATACTTACCAGCTTTATTTAATTGTTTGCATTTCTCCTGAAATAGTCAATTCTTTTCTTATCGCGCCCGACCGAAGGTTAATTACTATGGATCATGTTCGCGCGATCAATATCACAACCTGTGTCATTTCTCAAATATTAATCTATCCATTTCCTTCTTTCCTATTCCTGTGTTTGCAGCACAGCCTACCTTATGTGATAATGTATCTTTCTAAATAGAAACTGTTTAACGACGTTTCTCAAAAGTAACTTTATTCTAAAGTCTGGCGTACGAACATTCTGGAATAATGTAATATAATGGTTCGCGAATGAATATAGTGAGGAAGGTGAAAGAATGTGTGTTACATCATAATGTAAAACGAAAGGAAAACTATTTTCCACCTACGGAGGTTCTTGTTACTTCAAGGTATCCTCCTCTTCCTCCTCCTCCTCTTTTTATTTCTTCGCTTACAAGTGCTCGGAGACCGGAAGTTCTCCCGAGCGGACTTGGAAAGCAGCACCGGTCGCATGTTGCCATATCTCTCCTCTCTGCACTCTCTAGCGAAAGTAGACACGTAGTGACATTGGCAAACAGATCCTTAGAGAAAGGACATCTTTTGTAAATATTTTCCTTCGATTTCCTTTCGAAGAGAAGTGTTGGAGGCGCTCTACGCCAGGCCTTTCTCAGCCTCCTCATCCCTCTGCATACAAATCCGATAGATTACGCGCGTATTAACCTTTCCTGTAGTCGTCGATGTTGTTTACAACGGCGGAACGTTCCTGCAAGACCGATAAAGTGGAGTTACAATCTATCCCACTGGATAGAAGCAGTTGTCGATTTCTTCGCGCTGTAAATATCGAAGGGCAAGCACATTCTTTAACTATATTGGACGTGAAAGAAGTGTTTTCTTTCATTTTTTTTCTAATTGTTTATTTTATGGAACTTTTATCAACATATCTGTGACACTTCTCTGATCGAAATGACTCCAAACACGACACAATTCGATCACACTTACTTGTTTAACGCTAAACCTACCGACCATCAAAAGTGACTGATATGTATGGCATTATAAAAATGACAAGGTTAAATTTATTTATATTTTGTGCGATTTTTGCAGTTAGGAGCATAACTGATCACACATACTTTAAATCCGAGTAACTTTTTTCGTTACTCTTCGTAACTTATGTAGTTTAGTAAATGACTGTAAAAAACAACAGTAATAATTATTTCTAAAATTTAAAAGTTGTATTTCGTCAACTCGTATAAATTATATACGTTCTGAAAATTTCATTGAAATTGGTTAACTGGTTTACGAGTTACAAAGGGTAAAAATTGCAATTCTTCATGATTTTCGGCCTTTTTATGACTTTTGATCGTTTATAACTCGTAAACCAATTAACCAATTTCAATGAAATTTTCAGAACGTATATAATTTATATGAGTTGACAAAACACATCTTTGAAATTTTCGTTATTGACACAGCTAAAAATTTTTTACTATTGTTTTTCACAATTCCGACCAAATGCATTTTTTATTTGAAATGCATAAAAAAGTTATTCTGATTTAAAGGATATGTAATCAGTTATGCTCCTTACTGAATATACTGGAGTCAAAAAATATATTCAATAAATTCCCATGAAAACCTTTACAATTTCAATAATTGTCAAATTAAAAATCTAAAATGGGTCCACCCATTTAAAACCTACCACCTCGTGGTAGGTTCAGTGTTAATACTGTAGAACTTTGATTATTCGAACTGATCAGAGAAACACGAAAACGTAGACTGAAATGTGCTTCGAATTATGTCATGTTTGGACTGATTTTAATCAGAAAAAGATCACGACAATGCTCATAGAGGTTTCATAGAAGAAATTATTGAAACAGAAACAGTTTTATCAGCTAAGGTTATAGTCGGATAAGATACTAAACAGTGCCGCCAAACCAAATTATAGGGTGAGCTCGGTTTAATGAATTATGCTTTAGTTTCTCTGTTCTACTCAACAAAAAATGACGAAAAAATTTATGAACATTCTACCTAATAGCACACATGACAATGAATTATTTCAGAATTTCTAGTTGCAAAATCAACTTTTAGAAAACTCCGGAAGCATAAAATTGCCGATTTTATGTTGAAGTTTTCAGAATACTACGTTCATATTATTATGTTAGTTTTGTCTGGTCGTGATTATTAATGTGTATCTTTTCAGATTTTACGAACAGGTTAAAAAAATAAAAATCAATTTTTTCGACGTTTCTTTACCTTTTCGTAAGTGCATTATGTAACACTAAACATTTTTATATTCAGAAAAATAATGTACAAACTTAAAAACGCAATTGTAATATTTTTGTTTGTTCTTTCTTAATCATGCAACTAATTATGCAATTTTTTTTCTTAATCAAGCGACATGATCAAAAATCAATTTGGTTTGGGGTAGTTTTCAGGATTTTATCCGGCTATACTCTTTGTATTGTCTCACCCATAATACCAACAGTAAAGATAAATTTTTTCCATAATTCCACTCGATTCTTTGTTAGATTTTATGTTTCGGACATAAATCGAGTGTTCGTTCGTGCGGAGCAATGTGAAATTCAGCGGCAATCGAATCGATAATTTAATAAAATTGTTTCGCAATGTTGCGCACCCGCGCCACGCTTAATATTCCGAAACGAAATTGTCACAGCATTGAATCGCTTATTGGAGAGTGCCGAAATATGCTCACGAAGAGAGGTCCCAGTGGTGGGATCGTCGCTGTTAATGAAACTTTTTTTTTGTCAAGATAATTAACATTTAATTTGATGATGTTCAGAAAATATCTTGATATACTTCATTTCTTAATTTTTCCGGACTTCATCTGATTTCAGTATTCTTGGTACGCAACAATATTGATATCTGACAGATCTATTTTTTCCAACGTGAACCAAGTTTGCTTTCCCAATGATATCAGAACATCAAAGTGTATACAGTGGACCACTGTAATACTCGGACACTTTTAGAAGGACGATAACATTTTTAATGTCAGATCACACGACTTGGATATTTTTTGAGAAGTTAAAGCAATTAGCTTAGCCGTGAAAAAAATTTTTGGAGAAATTGTAATTGGTAATAATTACAAAGAAAATACTGGAAGTTATTGTTTACAACTTTTTTATTGGGGGGGGGGGCTATATTAAAAATTTTAAAAACACATTCTGTAGATCTGTGTCATTTATACACATTCTGAAAATTTCATCAAAATCGAACAACTTGTTGAAATAAGCTAAAAATTTTTAAAGATGGTGAAAATTGTAGCTTTTCACGATTTTCAGCCTATAACTGAAATAAATCTAAGGATTTTTGCATCTTGTAATGCCTGTAGTCTACCGATTTTGATGTAATTTTCAGAAGTAAATTTTCAGTATAATTGACACAGGTTTACAAAATGTAGTTTTTAAATTTTCGATATTAGCCTACATAAAAAAGTTGTGAACAACAGTTTTAATTATTCTCTTTGTAATTCCGACCAATTGCAATTTTTTAAAATTCCTTTTTTACGCCATGTAGTAAATTAATTGTTCTAACTTCTCAAAAAAATCCAAGTCTTATGACCTGATATTAAAGAAGCTATCGTCCTCTTAAAAGTGTCCGAATATTACCGTGGTTCATTATGTGATGCATTAGCCTTCATAAAATGTTCATACCGTCCATTTCCTGCACAAAATATATTACTAGTTGCTCTATTGACAACTCCACCAATAAATAAATAGCAAAATTAGAAATAAAGAGGAAAGAAAACATTTTTAAAGAAAAGAGAAACAAAGAGAAAAGGCCTTAAAGTTTAAAAATGAAAGCAGAATAAACAAAAATAAAAAGAAAATATTAATTGTAAGAGGGATTTGAACACGTAACCTCTACCACCCTCGCTAACATAACTGTTTCGATATGATGAAGAAATGAAGTACAGTAAGCCACGAAAGTATTTCAATGCACTTTAAAACTTTTAGAAGAATTAACTATTGAAATAAAACCATTAGAAAAATTGGTTTACCAAATGACATGCAAAAAAGATTTATTAAATTAAATTTTTCCCATTAAAAGATGAGACAATAAAAAAGACACTTTTTAAAACTTTTTTATTAGAGCCCGTAATGAAAATTTAAAATATGCGTTTTGTGGATGTATGTTAGTTATACACCTACTAAACGCATATTTCAAATTTTCATTACGGGCTCTAATAAAAAAAGTTTTAAAAAGTATATTTTTTATTTCCTCGTGCAATTCTTAGCAATTGCAATTTTTTCAAAATCTTTGCATGTCATTTGGTAAACCAATTCTTGTAATATTTTCAAAACAAGTCAGTAATGATAATAAAAAAGTTATACTGTTTTAAAATACGTTAAAATACTTTCATGAGTCATTGTAAATCAATGAATTTTTTCGGTAGCATAAAATTAAATGTTAATTATCTTGCTAAACAATGAGAATTGTCAAAAATGCTCGGACATGGGTCAGCTTATTTTTGTTTTCGATTCAGCAGAAAAAGTTTGATTAAAATCGACAGCCCCGCCGCTGTGACCTGACCTTGTCAGTCGATTTCTAACGAATATTCATAGCAAATGTCCGAAACAGAAACTAACTACGTGGTGCGCTAAAATTGCGGAACATCGGGCACGGGAGAAGCGATTTGAAAAGTAAGGGACGATAAATAAATAATCTTGCATGAACGTTTCGCTGGTACTAGCTGCAACTATTGTAATTCTCATTTCTGCACGTGTTTCCAGTTTGATCGTCTATTTCCTTTGCTGTCGCGACGCATCGCTTTTAAAGGACGGCAAAGGGCAACAATCAGCCCAGTACAGTTAGGTGCATAACTGATCACACACACACTTCAAATCAGAATAACTTTTTTCTGAATGGTCCAAACGACTTCAATTTCTTTGTAAAGCTAGACTAATTAGTTTAGTAAATGTCTGTGAAAAACAATAGTAATAATTATTTCTAAAATTTCAAAGTTGTGTTTGGTTAACTCGTATAAATTATATACGTTCTGAAAATTTCGTTGAAATTGGTTAATTGGTTTACGAGTTATAAACGATCAAACGTGGTAAAAATAGCAATTTTTCATGATTTTCGGCCATTTTACGACTTTTAATCGTTTATAACTCGTAAACCGATTAACCAATTTCAATGAAATTTTCAGATCGTATATAACTTATACGAGTTGACAAAACACATCTTTTAAATTTTCGTTATTGGCCCAGCTAAAAAAGTTGTAAAAATCAATTTTTACTATTGTTTTTCACAATTCCGACCAAATGCATTTTTTCAACATATCTTTTTACAGAGAGGTTGAAGTCGTTTGGTCCATTCATAAAAAAGTTATTCTGATTTCAAGTGTGTGTGTGATCAGTTATGCTCCTACGTGTACGTCAGACCGGATTCATTGTTATTTTCAATTCGACAAACAGTTTCCTTTAACGACCTGTCCTCTTCACTGGCTTATGAAACTCTTCTGTATATATTCGTGTAACTGTGTCAGTTCTTCTCTAAAATGCTTCTTTTCAGTAGTTGGTGTGTCCGATGTCAGGAATATACTGTACATACTCTCAATAGTTCTAAGTAATTGACCGATTACTTATCTAGAAGTATGCTGTGGCGTATAAATATGCTTAATGGTATCTTGTTGTACGGTCGTTTGCGGCGTAGATAATTATGAAACGGATATTATTAGCATCGAGCATTCCGATCACTTCGCCAAGTAAAAACGATCGAAGTGTTCAGAACCTCCACCGAACTTACAAATTAGGAAAAATCATACAGGGTGTTCTTACTCATATCTTCACTCGTAGGATATTAGTAACAAAAACGAATTTCTTGTGAATTCGTAACTACGTCTTTCATAAAAACATCTTCGTGTTTATTATAATTCGATGACAAATACAAGAAAAGCGGATTAAACTGCACCTCCGGGGACCAAAAATTTAATGCAATCCTGTAGATTTCGACGTAGACAATGCGGAAAATCCAAGTTTCAATGTTAGAAATTAAGTAGTTCAACAGTTATGCGAGTGTCAAGTTGTAATAACACACTTAAAGTAGCATAATTTTTGAACCAGTGACTTTCTAACATCGAAACATGGATTCTCGGTATTTTCTCGCCAAAATTTGCAGGATCACATAAAAAGCAAGTTAGAAATTTTTGACAAACACAAGAAAAGCGGGTTAGACTTCACCTTCGGGGGCCAAATTTTTAAAATCTTTTTTAATGTAATCCTGTAGATTCCGACGAGAAAATGCGGAAAATCCAGGTTTCAATGTTAGAAATTCAGTAGTTCACCAGTTATGCGAGTGTCAAGCTGTAATAACACAATTGAAATCGCATAACTTTTGAACCAGTGAATTCCTAACATCGAAACGTGGATTTTCGGCATTTTCTCGCCAAAATCTGCAGGATCACGTAAAAAGCAAGTTAGAAATGTTTGTTTCACGAAGTTGTAAGTATATGAATTTCATAATATATTTTCGAATTCCAAGTATCTCACGAGCGGTATCAGTTGAAATACGAAATTGATGAATAGACTGCGGATCTTTATGCATTTGTGGCTTATGAAAATTTTCAAAAAGTGCTAGGATATAAAATACGACAGAATTTAGTAGAATTTTAACTTGTTGCAGCCCTAAAAAGGCTATTACCACAGAAGATAAAATCTTATTTGATTCGAGTTTCTTAACTCTTTCGGTCCTGGCGTCCTCATAGAAGGACATAAAAAACAGTCATAATGTAATTCAAAGAACTGCTTAGCAAAGCCATGATTTTTTTGTCCTGGAATAAATAATTCCTGACCGAAAGGGTTAAATTTTACCAATATTGCAAATTGCATAAAGACCCGCAGTCTACTGATGAAATATGAAATACTCGAGTTAAGATGAAATTCTCATGCATCGGGACACCCTGTACGTTGGCAAATAATAAGTACAGAAAATCGACATTTTCTGTCGATTGAAGCACAGCAAGAGCGCAACGACACGCTCGCGAATACGGAAAAAGATGATATCAGTCTTCTGTAAAGTTTCGGCTGCGTTCCAGGCGAAAAACAATTTAATATAACAACGGCTCTTCCCGAAAAGGGCCGCGATAACGACGTTATAATGCAGCCCCTTAAGAGCCAAATTACTTCGGACAGAAAAAGCGGCGGCGCGGCCGGATCGGGGAGTTATTAATGATTTATTCCCGAACGTATCACGCCGCTGGTGTCCTCGCGAATTTACGACCTCGTAATAAGCGTAATTTATCATGGCTGTGTCAAAGCGAAGAAAAAGCACGCCGAGGAAAAAAGTGCAACGGCACAGAAAAGAAGAGGAGGAAAAGCAACACAACCGAGCAGCTGCTGCTTTAATTTATTTACAACGCATTGTGAACGATCTTAGCGAAATGTTATCGCCGCGATGGAGAATAGCGAATACGATCGATTTGGGCGGACAAAAATAGAGAAATCCACTACCCACTTGTAAAAATGACATTCTTAAACAGATTGTACTTTTTAAAAATGCAGGATTTATAAGAATACTGTTACATCGAGAAAAATATTCTCTCTGCATTCAACTCTCCGTATGCCACAGTGAGATTTAATTAATACTTCGTCTATTGTTCGTGAAAAGATTTTTTAATATGATTTAATCGATATACGGGGTGTCCAGCATACAATGGACAACCGACTAGGAAATAATTCTACACGAAAAAGTGAGAAGAAACTAAAGAATAAAATTTGTTCGTTTGATACGAAATTCCGATACAAGATGTATCGGATATATGAGCCGTTTATTTTGAAAGTGGCCTTAGTCCATTTAAGTTTAAATTGAGACATTTAAGAGTTTGCGTTTCAATGAAATTAGAAATATACGTATAGGATACGTAGAAGGATACGTATAGGATACGTATAGGATGTGTCACACTGCTTAAGTGTATCCGAGAGAGTTAAATTTATAATTCCTATTAAAATAATAGCAATTATTAAGGGAATAATATGTGTCTTCTTTCAAAATTAACAACTAGATTTGTCATAAAATTCGAAACAGCCCAAGTCCATTCGATATAATTTAAAATGCTTCAAATTGAAAAAACAATATTCAATTTATTTTATATTTCATTACAAAACTTGAAAACACCATTTATGCAATTCAGGAAATCTTCTAACTATATAAATTACATAACAATTTACTCCTCATTTACATTTTATGTATGCGGGAGGGATTTGAAGAAGTCATGGTGTTCCTGGTGGTATATATCGTAGTAAGTCCATTATATCCTTGTATTTCGCTGTTGTAATTTGTCTTATATTTTTATAAAGTGGTGTCAATACAATATCTTCGAATTTTCTTGGTCTACCCCGACGTGGTAATAAATTCAGTATTTTAAACTCTGCATTCTCATCCATTGATATCTTATTGTAGAAAATTTTATATGGTTCATTTCTCAAAAAACGCATCCAGCATATTTTTAACCAATTTATTGTTTCTCCGTTAGAATTGTTTACTCTTTCAAAAATTGCCTCCAAAAATCTTGTTGATATGAAAAATCTTGTTGATATGAAAAATCTTGTTGATATGAAAAATCTTGTTTCATTTCATTTAAAATAAAGTTAATACCTTTCCGGCACTTCTTGATAACATTATAATAATCTTGGGGGACAAACAGTAAATTATTTTTCTTTAATGACATTTCTACAACTGACGAATGGACTTAGGCCACTTTTAAAATAAAAATTTGTATCATTCTATTAACCAGCTAATTCCCTTTTTACAAAATCTTTGTGATTTTAAATATATTAATTTGCTTGAGAATGAAAAGATAACGTAGAAATGTAAATATTAAAATTGCTAGCTTGATTTTTCTCGAAAATGGACTTAGGCCACTTTCAAAATAAACGGCTCATATATTGTTTTATAAAAATTACAAGACTGAATTCATTTAGATTTTTCACAATTTTTATAATAATACGTGCCCGAATAAAGAAATTTATTGAATAATTTCTAATGCAAGCATCTTTATAATTTCAATAATTAGAAAGCGGTCATTTGACTGGTCGCGATACGGTTAATGTTAAAAAATTCGTCGGGATCGCGGGGTTTAGTATAGCAAGCAGTGGAATCGGTAGGTCATGGTCAGACTCATCAGCCGATTCCTATCTAATAACTAAACTGCGGATCTTTATGCAAACTAAAAATTCTCTTCATCAATTACAAGACACTGAAACCATATAAAAATTTCTTTGTATTTTTAATAATTTTACTGAATTGAAAATAACATATGGACGTTCATAAATTGTCTTAGTATTTCCACTGTTTTAAATGACATCCACCCATTTTTGTCATAAATGTATAAAATCCGCAGTCTGCCAATAGCACACGTATTCGCTAAATTTTCAAACTCGATTTATTCTCGAAAACGGAACGTCAAATGGAAAAATTGTATTCTTCAGTTTCGTTTCACGTTTGCGTGTAGAAATACTTCCGAATCGGTTGTCCATTGTATGCGGGACATCCTGTATATTATCAGACAGCTGAACTTTATGCAAAATGAAACTTTTCCACCTGAATTGCAACAAACTGGAGTGAAATAGAAATTTATTTTCTTTCTTAAGGGGTTAGGACACAGTAACAAGTGGGGAAAATATAAGATTTTTAAACAACAATAGGGAAAAAAGTGAATGATCGATTAATATAAGATTTTGTATTTCAGTTTACTATATTATGAACTATAAAAAAATGCTTGTAGTATTTAAAAAATAATTTGTTCTCATGCCTTTCGTCGTCTTTGCTCGGAATATATTTTCTTTCAGATGGCCAATTGGTGTACAGGATTCCTACAAATCGAATTATCTATATCAAAAATCCCAAAAATGTAATAAACCGTGATATATTCAATTTTTGTGAAAATTAACAAAATGGCAAATATTTTAAATCTAATGACTGAATTTCGGTAAAAAATTTGTTAATTTCTTATTTATATTTAACAAAATAATGGGAAAATGAAATAAAATCGATTGTCAATGCCTAACAGATGTAAAATTTTAATGTAATTGCTAAGGTATAACTTGAGATATCTTGTACACCGTTCTGAAAAACGCAATTCTGAGAAAACGCAATTAAAGTTTACAAATGTAATTTTTCTGTAAAAAAAATTTTCAGAAAAATGCAGATCGAAGTTTCGATCATGTAGGATCAATGATTCAGAAGTTATGGTTGCTTAAAGTTCAGTAATTTGCAGTGTTTTAAGTGACTCAACTTTAAACGACCATAACTTCTGAACCATTGATCCTACAAGATCGAAACTTTAATCTGCATGTTCCCCGAGTACAAATCTACTGAATTACATACCGAATACATAATAATTTATAGGAGAAAGGCAAAAATTTGGAGTCCGGTAAAGTAAAGTTCACCCCGATATTTTATTGAAAATGGCCGTTGCGCGGGATTTCAGAAGCCACCGGGATTTTGTTTGTCCAAATCGATCGTTTCCGGTCGCGACGGAAGGAAAAGCTTCCCGAGGGAAAGGGAAATAGACAGAAATGGCGGAATGCCGACGACAAGGTACCGTTAAAGGCTTGTTCGGTTTCTTCGGCCGCAAACGGCCACGAAACCAGCCGTGTTCGCGGACACGCGAGAATTCGAGGCCCGAGAGATCGCGGCACGCTTTTCGCTGGGTTCGCAGACCGGATGTAGCCGTCATGCGTCATGTGAAATTGTTCTCAGGTGTTACGATAAGGAGAAGTCGTTCCCGTCGTCCGAGTACTCGATCTGGTGCAGCACGAATAGCACGCTACACGGTCCAGGTGATTTGGAGTACGTGATCGCCTGCTGCAAAAACTCCGACTACTGCAATCGCGACCTAAGGCCCTCTCTCCCTCCTCGCGAGGCCGGAGGTGGGCCATATTCTCGACTGGCCGATTACCTCGGACGAGGTACAGCTTCCGCGCGCGATTCTCCCTTCCAAGGTCGACTTCTTGCTGGAAAACCGCGACAAAGACCCTCCCAACAACTACAAACGGAGTTTTGCGTCCGAACGGCATTCCTTCTTGATGTTTGCATAATAGGGCGGTCTTTATTTTTCATGGTCACTTTTCACGACGTCAATTAAAAACATATTAATGCTGGTTCGATCAATTGTTATTTAAAAG
Organism: Lasioglossum marginatum; assembly: GCA_028455795.1. NCBI lineage: Eukaryota > Metazoa > Arthropoda > Insecta > Hymenoptera > Halictidae > Lasioglossum > Lasioglossum marginatum. Next base: position 2,537,969 of record CM052253.1, on the reverse strand, counting down.
CAATTTTGCAAATTACCACATTAACTTCGACGTTTCGATCTTAATTTAGATCATTTTCCAGAAATAATTGCGTCTGTAAATTATTAATTAAATAAATTATTATATATTATATAAATTATTATAACATATTAATGCTATCGGCGCACTGGTTCGATCAATTGTTATTTAAAAGCAATTTTGCAAATTACCACATTAACTTCAACTTTTCGATCTTAATTTAGATCATTTTCAAGAAATAATTGCGTCTGTAAATTATTAATTAAATAAATTATTATATATTATATAAATTATTATAACATTCATTACTGCACTTCAATAAATACATATGTATTTTCGTTTTTTAAATTTATTAATCAAAAAAAGATTACAATGAATATATAGGTTTTACACTCCAAATTCACTCTTTTGCAGATCAATTTCACCCTTTTACAAATCAATTTCAACCTCTGACAAATCAATTTAAACCTTTAACAAATAAAGTATTTTTAAGTTTTTGTTGAAAAGATCAAATCAAATGTAAATTAATTGTTGAGAAATTCAAAAGTTTATTTATTGCAATGATGTACATCAAATATTTATTTCAAAGTAATTACCAATTCATTAATATATTTATATATAATATATTTATATTACATTCATTAATATAATATGTTAATTAATTATATTAATATAATTTTAATGTAATTACAGTATAATATAATATTAATTATATTATATTAATATAATTAATTAATATATTTATATATAATATATTTATATTACATTCATTAATATAATATGTTAATTAATTATATTAATATAATTAATTAATATATAATATATAATTGTTATATTACTATATTTATACATATATTTCTTTCCCTTTTCTTCAGAAGCGAAAATAAACTCCTGTCCTAAAATCTGAAGTAATATGCTAATCATACAACGAACAAATTTTTTAATTGATGAGGAATGCCAAAAGACGCAAAACTCCGTTCGATATCTGTGATAATAATTCGACTTTCTTAAACAATGCGGAGTAATTGGAAGAAACTGGATGAGACGAAACATCGAAAAAGCAAAGTGAATAAATAGAAAATTATTTGACAGGCTGGGTTTCGGTAGAAAACCTACAATGAAAGTTGAATCACATAATGCTGTGAACAGAACCTCACACTTAGCAAAGCAGGGAAAAAGCTGGAAATAAATTTGTACATGGTACTTTGTATACGATGTACAGTGAACCACGAAAGTATTTGAACGCACTTGAAAACAGTATAACTTTTTTATGATCGGACCAAACGACCTGACATTTTTTGAGCAATTAGAAAAATTGATTTACCAAATGACATGCAAAAAAGGTTTTGAAAAAATTGCAGTTGCTAAGAATTACATGAGAAAGTAAAAGAGGCACCATTTATAACTTTTTTATTAGAGCCCGTAATGAAAATTTAAAATATGCGTTTTGTAGATGTATATTAGTTATACACATGCTGAAAATTTCATCGAAATCGGTTGACGCAGAAAAAAACGACACGCATCGAAAGATGTAAGAATCTGTGGATTTTAAGCAGAAACTAACCAAAAGTCGCGGAAAACTGTGATTTTCACCACATTTAACCACTTGTAGCTCTTGGGTATGTTACTCGATTTTTATGAAATTTTCAGCATGTGTATAACTAACATAGATCTACAAAATATATATTTTAAATTTTCATTAAGGACCCAAATAAAAAAGTTTCAGCAAATGCTTTTTTTATTGTTGCATGCAACCTTGTAAATTGTAATTTTTTGGAAAATCTTTTTTGCAAATCATTTAGTAAACCAATGCTTCTAATCGCTTACAAAACATCAGGTCGTTTGGTACAATTATAAAAAAGTTATACTGTTTTAAAGTGTATTCAAATACTTTCGTCGTGTACAGTGGCCGGAATTAATATTCGGACGCTCTAAAAAAGACGATAAATTTTTTAATATTGTACTATACGATTTGAATTGTTTCGGGAAGCTAGTCAATTAGTTTACTACAGGATGTGAAAACAAATTTTTTCAAAAATTGCAATTGATCGGAATTGTAGAAAAAATACTAAAAGTTGCATTTTACAACTTTTTTATGTGGGCATATATCGAAAATATAAAAAATACGTTTTGTAGATCTGTGTCAATTAAACACATTCTGAAAATTTCGTCAAAATCGGTCGACGTTGCAATGAGCTACAAACGTTTAAAGATGGTAAAAATTGCAGATTTTTACGATTTTCAGCCTCTAACTGCAATAAATCTATGGATTCTTACATCTTTCAATGCCCGTCGTTTTTTCCCACACCAACCGATTTCGATGAAACTTTCGCAGTGCATATTTCGTAGACACAGATCTACAAAACGTATTTTTAAAATTTTCAATGTAGGCCCACATAAAAAAGTTGTAAAATGCAACTTTTAGTATTTTTTCTACAATTCCGATCAATTGCAATTTTTGAAAAAATTTCTTCTCACATCCTGTAGTAAACTAATTGCTTTAACTTCCCAGAAAAGTTCAAATCGTATAGTACAATATTAAAAAAGTTATCGTCTTTTTTAGAGCGTCCGAATATTAATTCCGGCCACTAGTATGTACATGCTTACAACGGTTGGTGCCGTGCATATTTTGCGAAGAGAAAATGAAAACGGCTTTCGTTAAATAGGACACTGACAAAATAGAAATTGGCTAGCGATGTCAATGGCAATTTTTCGCACAAAAACGACCTTGGCAAGGCGAACGCAATAAAACTAAGAAGAAAATCGGGCTTTTTTCAGATCATCGACTTCTCGATGCTTTTTGTGAATTGTCTGGGCGATCATCTCTGTCACATATGTATATTCCGTCCCCTGTATACGTTGTCTTTGTTCATCCAACTCGCTTGTGCCGTGCCGACACCGAACGAACATGGAGCATGATGCGAGGGAATGGGATGCTGAAATTTGATCACCTTTTTTTTCTACTCTGCGCTGTTCATTGTGCGGAACAACCGTTGTTCTATTGCGTAACTCGACGTTCGGTTCATGTGTTTGTGTTGCGTCTTTCGCAAAATCGATATTGATTCATCTGTTTTTATTGGGTGACTGTTTAACCTGCTATCTCGCGATTTCGCTGAATCGGAACGGTGGCGAAATCGGCCGCACGAAAATAATCAGAGCAGATTTTCTATCGTTTTTGCGCCGATAATACCGCAATTGTCAGGATGAAACGCGAAAAAAGCGGACGAAACTATTTTTGTAGTAATTTTTCTGTCGAAATTAGTACAATCATGTACTTTTATAGATTTCGGTGTGCAGTATTCGAATTAATAGTCATATTTCACCTGACTCGGAATATGGAAAAGTTATAAGATGAAATTTGATTTGAAAGCGCTAATTATGAATTTACAGTGGATAACAGAAGTAAGTTAACACTCATATTTTCAATAATGAAATCACAATAACAGCAATATTTATTTACTTATAAAAATAAACAGGTTGATTACATATTTAATGGTAATGTTGAAAACAAAATTTTGGGCAATTTATGTTGAGACCGCGCTAGTGGTGAGCGCCACTGGCATCAACTCATGCCGGGCAAAGACATTTTGCTTTCTGGTTGGAAAAAAACGTCGACGTTGCAAACTTCAAAGGAACGGTTTCTCAAGATAAAAGTCTGCTCTATCGCGTGATATAGTTCAATTTTACGCTGGACCCTTATTTTTTGAGAAAAATTCAAAAATATCCTCAAACATTCGTGCAAAAGTGGTGTCTCTCCGTCTTTAATGATCGTTTAAACATGTTTAAACATTCATAATGTATTAATATTGGATATCACTGTATTCGGGAAAGTCTACAGAATCTTTTGCTGCAAAGAACAATTCAATATCTTTTATAATAACATCTCAATATTTGTTTAAAGTTGAAAAATAGGTTTTTTTTTCAAAGTCATGTTTCCCAAAAACTGTTCGTCTAGGAGAAAAATTAAGGGCAGATTCAGAATCAGCGCATTAAACTCTATAAGAACCACCATCACAATGTAATTGTGAAACAAATTTGGTGTTGGACAGTGTTATTAAACGATACGTTAACTTTCTTTTGTCACACCAAATTTTGTATATTTAGTATAGAAAAATCAATATCTTGATAAAACTTCAGATCACTGTGATAATCGTAATAAATTTTGTTTTCAACATTACCATTAAATATGTAATCAACTTGTTTATTTTTATAAGTGAATAAATATTACTGTTATTGTGATTTCATTATTGAAAATATGAGTGTTAACTTACTTCTGTTATCCACTGTAACCCCTACAATATCGTATCAGACTCGTGATGAAGATTCTGAACAGAGTCTAATGAACATGTATGTTATTAGTTTCCTTTAACGGTATACAATAGATATGAATTTTCTTCTTTTTTAGGAGATCACGAACTACAAAACAGTTCTAATCACTGAAACCGTAAAATAAATCGTAGGGCAGGGGTTAAATAGGAAAGTGTAATATTAGAAATTAATTTAATCAATTCTTTTTAATTTCCGAGTCTATTAGATATGGAAGGTATACAATAAATTATTAATTATATATACAATTAATTAGTGTTAACGATTCGATGTTGAAATGAAATTGTTGCACATTCATTTTCGCATGAATTCAACTTGACAATTGTTCGCGCGAAATGTGTTAAAGACTTATTAATTTCCTTTAAACCGAGATGAAATTCTGTTTTTGTTAATGTACAGTTATTGGAGAACATGTAGAGGCATACAGTAGATATAAATTTTCTCCTTTTTTAGGAAATTGCGAACTACAAAACAGTTCTAATCATTGAAGCCGTAAAATAAATCGTAGGGCAAGGGGTTAACCAGACTTACTATTAAATATATCATTCTATTGGGTTGGCAAGAAAGTAATTTCGGTATTTTAAGGTGAAATAAAACCCAATTTTCCTATTCAAGCAATCAACTTTAATCAGTAAAATATTTTCCATCTTGTTCGATGATTTTTCGCCATCTTTCTGGTAGCTCCATAATTCCGCGCTCATGAAACTTCAAAGTTTTCCCAGAATTGGGTTTTATTTCATCTGAAAATACCGAGATTACTTTCTTCTCAACCCAATATATTTTATATTTACATACTACGTTAATATAAAATCTGTATAGTTTCTTTGATTTTAATGATCTTCACAATTGGAATTCGGGAACGTAAACATTATTCGTGTAGAGTTGGCAAGAAAATGAAATTTGCATATTTGTCGAGTGCAACGTCTCCGTTTGCCGCGCGTCGAAACGAATGTGTACCGTCCAAACTTTCGAAACACATTTTCTAGAAAACAGATTTCTAAAACCACATTTCCAGCTGCTTTCATACTAATGAATCGCCTTCTGTCTGTGTCGTGATTTACTTGTATGGATATCTACATTCACCTTTTAATTGAGAAAGCAAGTACCTGTTTTATTTCGTGAAAATGATCCAGATTTTTCAGTTTATGGGATGCGAATCTGCGAAAGTATTTGTACATTTTAAAATTGAAGTTCGAGGAACAAATCATTGGTCATTTCTCCACGTTCTCTGAGATCAAAGGATAATATTGTCGAGTGGACAACATGGGCTGTAAGACTGTATAAATCTTCTAAATAAAAGATAAGATAGGGTAGTGTGTGTACATAATGCGAATCTGCGAAAATCTTTATCGTTGTCCTTTTCGAAATTGAAGTCCGAGGGAACAAATCATTTTACCACGATCTCTGAGATTAATGGATAATATTGTAGTAGAGTGGACAAAACAGTTTTGGCTGTAAGACGAAATGAAGTGTAGCAATTGAGAGACTACAATAAGAACAGAGGTTCAGTCAGTCTAAGCGAGGATAAATCAAATAAAAATGTAGCCAGCATGAAGTAGAACGTTTGATAGAATAAAGAATAAGAGATGAATAAAATAGCAGTGTGGACAGAATAAAGTAGAGGAGTAAGCGGAATAAGAAATAAAGCAAAGGAGTAGGCAGATAAAAGAAGGAGAAATGAAACGCAATAATAAGCAGAATAAAGAATAAAGGCAACGAGCAGATGGAATGAGGAAAGAAAAATAAAACGAGCAGTTCAAAAGTATATTGGTTACAACTAGGCTCCGGATGTTTGTTTATGCATAATAAATATGTAAGAAAATATGCAAGAAAATATGCAAATATACAAGGAAAATATACAACGTTAACAGTACATTTTACGATTATTAATTCGAGTTACAGTAAATGATAAGCATTTTTTCCAAATTGGATGGTGTTAATTGACGATGCTTTTCTGTAAAAATTAATTTATCTTGATCTTGTGCAAATTCATTGTTTAAAATATTTGAAATTTGTATGAATTTCGTTAATCCAATATTTTTTCCTATAACAGAAATTACTTGTTTCTTAATTTTTTCTCCGCAATCACCGGGTATGTTTTTTTAAATGATTAATGTATATTCCCATGGAAACATTTAACGGCAAATCCACTGTTTCCAATTTTTCTATTGTAGCTGGCAAAGTGCTTAAATGAACTTTGGTAAATATTAAATTTCCTGCAAATCCATCTCGTTATGCAATAAGTTATTGCATATGTTTCTAATTATAAAACATAAAAACGTATGCATTATGCAAAAAGTGCAAAATAAAAAATATAATTTCAGTTATAATTGAAATTAATTAGAATAATGATTGAAATTAAATGATTTTACAATTGACTAATTATGAAAATGGTGTAAGTCCATTTACAGCCCGTAAATATATGTTATTTCAGTTAAATTCGCCTAAAAGAAATGTATATAATCAAATTACATGTTGATAAATTAGTAGAAACATTGCCAGACTTGATATAATTAATCTATATTTGTTGAGTTGACTAATATGCTAACCTTTAATTTTCTCGAAACAACAGAAAATGGACTTGCGCCACTTTCAAAATAAACGGTCCAAATCTCGAATTGATTCGAAACTCTGTGGTGATTGATTTGTTCGAAAACTTGCAAGACAGAGTATTGTATGCCCATCACTACTTACTCTCTATCTCTATCTCCCTCTCTCTCTTTATTCGTTGATAAACGGAAGATGATACTCGTGTATTTTGCGAGCGATAGCAGCTTTATCAGCCGCGCGTAATATTTAAGTGGCCGCGAGTTTCGCGGACCGAGCGTAATTTTATGATGTCACGATCAGCCTGCTGGATTCTGTATCATCCGCATCTGTTTACAGAACAGGAGAGGGCCCGCACGACGATAATACACGCCTTGTAAGCCGCTCGCGGATAAGATAATGCCGAATTTATATTCTTAGTATTCTTACGCCCGGTAATCGCATTCTGCTCCGACTCGGCTCGAGAGACGCTCGATAAAACCGAGATGCCTGACGCTCGCTCCGCCGAGAAATATCTGTGTCGTTCGACTACGGGTTTCACGCGTCCTTTCTTGTCCCACGATAGCGTACGGTTCCGTTATCCGCGAAAATATGCAACATCCGGAATTTTTCACAACAAATATTCGACATTCCCACAGTCCCCACCTGAAGGGGCGAATTTCTTTTTTCTTGGTCAATAATATTGATACTTTAGGATTTTTTATGAACAAAAATGTAACATCAATTCATTTGAAACTTTGTGTATGTGTTTGTTATACTTTCGTCATGTTATATAAATTTTTTCAGTTCAGTTCACTTAACCAGTTAACTGTTTCGACCTTTTTGGGAAACGTGTGTCTAAATTGCGTCGCACAAATTAAGGGATGACGAGTATACTCGTCAAACACAGGGCATGTGTAATGTGGAATTAAGTTGTAATGAAACGACTTTTATTTCTTTTATTTTATTACTCACATTCATTTATTTACATAAATTAACATAAATAGTGGGTACATAATCCGGGAAATGTTTCCCGATTAGATGGGTAGCTTCTTCTAATAAAAGACAACGATACGTTTACGAAAAAATAATTCATACTATATGCGGTTTTTTTATAATAATTATTTATTAACTTTCATTTGTTCTTTTTGTTTTGACTTGGCCTCGAAATGTTTGAAGCATCTTGAAGTTTACGAATATATTTTAGTTTTCACTAAAATTGCAATTTAAACTGCAAATTGTTACTACTTTTACTCATGACGAATATACTCGTCATAACACGAAATTTTGCACTTTTTTCATGACGAGCATACTCGTCAAAAACAGCTAACCGATTAAAAATACAGTTTGAATTGCCCGTGAGCTAGGACATGATTTCTCTGCCCTCTAAAATCAAAAATTCTAGTGAGGTTTTATTTTATACACATATAATAGCACTACAATGAATAAATGGTAACTGTTTAAATTCGGATGTTTGATTTTTCGCAAAACATTACCCGAACTTTTGATAATTAAAAAAAAAATAATACAACCTATCGTCTTGTAGGTCAAACGATAAAAGGATTCTTTCTTAACATACAGATAAAGTTTCAAGTTGATCGATCCAATACTTTTTTTTAAATCATGTCAACCAGCTACGAAAATGTTGTTTCGAGAAAAACGCGTTTAAAGTTTGTAGTGCAGTTACTGAACAAATGTATCAGGTACTTACTTAATACAGGACCTATTACAGTAATCGCTCGTTCGTTGTCTGGCATGGTGGCCAGGGCCGTTG
>CM052253.1:2489577-2529246 GCA_028455795.1 Lasioglossum marginatum | reverse complement strand
TCACTGAAAAACACGGCTTCTGGACAACGAACGAGCGATTACTGTATTTCTTTCTCTTGCTCGCCGAATTGATTTTTTTCTAAATTTGCTTGGCTGTTAGAAAACTACGACTCCAATAACATAAACAGTTTACAACAGTCGATAACTTAAAACTTGTTAAAATTAAAATTTGTAACCCAAAGTCGATAACTTTGAAAATTTTATGTATTTCAATTTAAAATTTTGCACAGACATTCCTACAAAGTTATACTACAAGATTCCGTAAAAACAAAAAATCGATTTGCTGACAAACAAAAAAGGAATTCCCCCTTAATACTTGTATACCGTCAGGGGCAATTTCACCCCGAAAATAAACTTCATTTCTGATTTGTAATTTTGTCACTGAAATTTATGATAAATTCGTTTAACATCCACAGTCTATAAAGTATAATAATATATAACTATATATATGATATATAATATATAACTTTTTTTAAAGACAGACGTGCAATGATTTTCAAACGAGTTTCATTGTCGTGATGTTTGAAAATAAAAAATTCAGAATGTTTAACACAGTATAGTTTATTTTCACGATACGATTAGAGCCAATCTGATCGGAATAGAAGTCTTTCCCTTTAATCGTAATTTCGTGATGGACATTGGCAAAATAGTACGGTATCAATAATCTGTATGATGTTATCGTTCGTTTCTCGTTTCCATACGGTCACAGGGAATTTCAATTCGCGAACACATCGCTCCTGTTCTCGTATCTGGAATATTCACGCTCGTGATACTTTCCAAGCAGATTAGAAAGTATGCTCGTGATGGTCCGTGATCACGCTGGAATCGATTTACAAACATTTTACACGGGAGATCTTCTTGGCGACTAACTTTCCGAATCTATGGTCCAATTTGTATATTTAGAATGCGGATTATGGCTTTCGAAAATTTTCAAAAAATGCTAGGATATAAAATATGACAGAATTAGGTACGATTTTAATCTATTTCAGATCTACAAAGGCTACTACCACGGAAAATAAGATTCTATTTTATTCCATTTTCTTAAAATTCGTCTACAAAAATTGAAAATTGCATAAACGTCCGCAGTCTATGTATATCTAAATCTTTTCTAAAAATCAATCTTCAATGCTTTTATCCCACGCAGTTCGGAAATTGACGATCAGCTTTGAAAAGGCTTTAAGAGACCTGTGTTTTATTCGATGAAAATAATCTGTGATACGTTTTTCAACATACGAACGTTAATTTTTAATATACAACTACTTAGCACAGAATTTGAAGTTTATCTCTGAATAAGGAGAGAGAAAAAGTTGATATTTTGATATTGCCCCATCGGTTCATTGAATTGTACAAATTGATTCAGAGCAAAATATTTACTTTTATGTATTTTAATCTCGATGGGAAAAATAGCGCAGTAAAGCTCGCAGTAATAGGTACATTTACACTATTCAGTAGTGCAACAAGAATACGTTCTCATTGAATTGTACAAATTGATTCAGAGAAAAATATTTACCCTTACGTATTTTAATTTCAATGCGAAAAAATAACACAGTAAAAGATACACCCGCAGTAATAGGTACATTTACACTATTCAGTAGTGCAAAAAGAATACGTTCTCATTGAATTGTACAAATTGATTTAAGGCAAAATATTTACTTTTGCGTATTTTAATCTCGATGGGAAAAAATAAGCAGTAAAACGTACACCCGCAGTAATAGTTACATTTACCCTGTTCAGTAGTGCAACAAGAATAAGATCCCATTGAATTGTACAAACTGATTCAGAGAAAAATATTTACCCTTACGTATTTTAATTTCAATGCGAAAAAATAACACAGTAAAAAGTACACCCGCAGTAATAGGTACATTTACACTATTCAGTAGTGCAAAAAGAATATGTTCTCATTGAATTGTACAAATTGATTCGGGTCAAAATATTTACTTTTGCGTATTTTAATCTCGATGGGAAAAAATAAGCAGTAAAACGTATACCCGCAGTAATAGTTACATTTACCCTGTTCAGTAGTGCAACAAGAATAAGATCCCATTGAATTGTACAAATTGATTCAGGGCAAAATATTTACTTTTACATATTTTAATTTCAATGGGAAAAAATAGCGCAGTAGAATGTACATCCGCAGTAATAGGTACATCTACCCTATTCAGTAATGCAACAAGAATACGTTCTCATTGAATTGTACAAATTGATTCGGGGCAAAATATTTACTTTTACGTATTTTAATTTCAATGGGGAAAAAATAGCGCAGTAAAACGTACACCCGCAATAATAGGTACATTTACCCTGTTCAGTAGTGCAACAAGAATACGATCACATTGAATTTTACAAATTGAATCAGGGCAAAATATTTACTTTTACATATTTTAATTTCAATGGGAAAAAATAGCGCAGTAAAATGTACACCCGCAGTAATGGGTACATTTACCCTGTTCAGTAGTGCAACAAGAATACGTTCTCATTGAATTTTACAAATTGAATCAGGGAAAAATATTTAATTTAAGGTATTTTAATCTCTATGCGAAAAAATAGAGCAATAAAACGTACACCCGCAGTAATAAGTTCAATAATGCCACGTTTTCTAAATAATAAACTGTCCGTTTGATACCATTCACGTCAGAAGCATATTGGAGTATCGAGCGACGCGAAATTGAAAAAGGTTGAAACTCCGACGTAAGAGCGTAGAAACATCTCCGTTTCGACGAGCGTAGGTCCACATGGACTCTTATTACGGAGACGACGTTGTAAAACCGTTCTACCGGCGAAATAGTGGAATCCTCGACTCTGATCTTGATCGCACGCTTGTCTAAATCGAATTTCACCGTCTCGGATAGAAAGAAAGAAAATTCTCTTGATCGGTACCGTGCGTTTCCTTCAAATCCAATCATTCTTTACCGCTTCCGTAAAAAAAGAACTAGTCACTGATGGGTTTATTTAGACCCGGACTTTTCTATGGCAATATTTACATAGTTATAAATAGACTGCGAATCTTTATGCTTTTATGAAGAAATTAGTTGGGTGAAATATAAAACAGCAATATTAGGTTGGAAACTATATTCGCGACCTCCACATTTTCTCAATCAAAACCATTTATATGCAGGGTGTTCATTTGAAAACTTTCCAGCCGAATATCTCGAAAAGTATGAGAGATATTAAAAAAGTGTAAAACACGTGTCTAAGGATTTCGAGGGGGAAAGAGGAGGGCAGTATCAGTTTTTTATTTGGGTCGCGTTTCCAAGGTCATTTGAAGGTCAACTTTGTTTTTTCAAATGGAAACCTATATTTGTTAGTATGGGATCTTATTGTACGGGATCCTTTTTTTAATCTGCGCACTAGTTTTGGCACCACTTTCAAATTAACCTATTTGTTACGCACGAGTATTTCATATTAAATTAATCGCAAAATTCAGAGCTTTCCAATGATATACAGTTCAAAAGGAATAGTTACTGAATGAGGTTCTAATGATACAATAAAAGAATTACGAAACAAAAGATCGCGAATTTGGTTGCCAATATAATAGATTAGAAAAATTCATGAATATTTTAATGTTGGTTTTAACGTAACAAAGTCATTAAGGGATGAAATCAATTTTTATTTTATTCCTGCTTTCCACAATCAATGCAGAATATTTTTATTTTGCATAGAGATCCGCAGTCTAATTATAAGCAAGTTATTTTGGAGCGTTTATTAAATATGTTTCCACAAGATAAATACAATAAGAGTAACATTCATTGAATAATACAGCAAAGCCTTGATCTAAGAAAATCCCCTGACGTGACCGAGTTGCGGCGGAAGCGTGGGGAATGGCGTCGTAGTAGGGGAAGGTAGAGTGGGGACACTGAAGGCTTTACTGTATTCAATATTTGATTGAAGTGACCCAGAATTTCTCTAACAAAATATCTGTTACTGTTACAGAAAAATATTAATTTCTATATCGTCGGTCTTATATGAAAATTGCCTAAGTCCAAAAAAGTAAATTTTACAGGAGGCGAAGGAAACGACTTAACTCCTTGCTCTACAATATCGTGTCAGACTCGTGATGAAGATTCGGAACAAACTTTAATAAATATGTATGTTATTAATTTCCATTAAACCGAGATGAAATTCTATTTTGGTTTTGTTAATGTATAGATATTGGAGAACATGTAGACATACAATAGATATAAATTTAGAACTACAAGAAAAGTTCTAATCACTGAAACCGTAAAATAAATCGTAGGGCAAGGGATTAATCAGACTTATTATTAAATATATCATATATTTTGTTTTACAGCGCAGTTTTCAAATTCTGATATTGTGGCGCTACCTAACAACTTATTGCTGAACTATTACCCTCAAACCGGTGAAATTGAAGTATCTAACAAGGCGAAGCTGTAAACCTAATTTTCATAAAAAAATGGACTTAGGCAGTTTTCATATGAGGCCGACGATATTTCGTCAATTTATCGGAAGCGAGAACGTCTGCTCTGTAATGTGAAAATAAAATATCAAAATTCCATAACATTTACAATCTCCGTTTTGTTCGACGCTTTCTGCTGGCGTTTTGCAAGGTTCTAGTAGAGCCTAGTCTTCTGTTTGTATAATTTTTGCATTGACTATGGAGGCAGCGTGCGAAGCGATATAAAGGAGCGTTGGCGCCGTGAATAAAATGGACGACCGCGCGATGTTGTCCAGAGTAACGAGGCGTATTCGCACGGTATTGACAGAGGGATGATGGGACGTATCGGAAGCGGTATCCATCGATTGTACGGGCTCTTCAAAATCCCGTGGGAGAGCCGGCTAGTTATTGATGCGCGTTTTCGCTGCGATGATTTGTATCGATGCGCGGTTTAATAGCGCTTTCGAGATTTTTGCTCGGCGTGTTACCGCCACGCTCATAGCTACCAGCTGCTCGATTGGTGGAATCGTGCAAATATTCGATTCTAAACTGTGAATGCTCGCTGAACACCTATGGAACAAACTTTAACGACGGAGCTACGAGAAAACAGTCTGCGGAACTGCGGAAAATTAGTAACAGTTGCAAAGTTATTAACAGACTGCGGATCTTTATGCAAAATAAAAATTTTCTATCTGAATCGCAACAAACCAGAATGAAATAGAAAGTTATTTTCTTTCTTAACCCTTTGCACTCCGAATTATTTTTCAATTTTGTTGCCATCAATTCCCTACTATTTTAAGTGTTTTATTTAAAATTTACTTCAAAAGACAGTTCCTTGACTGCTACTCATTTTAAACAATTTTGTAATAGCTCTCAAACTGTGTTGTAATTTATATTTGTGGAACTTATATTTGTTTTAACTAAAAAAATAGGACAATTAAAAAAATAAATAAAGGAAGAACCAAACACACATAAGAACTCGTTTTATTTACATTTTTCTTTCTGTGATGTCGAGTCACACTCGACAAAGCAGTGCAAAGGGTTAATATGTTTAATTGGCTGAAAATAATACAGCAGAACTTTTAAATTCTTCTAATGTTCAAATCTAATTTGTTTTAGATTTTAGATTACACCTACTCGTAAATGTAAATTCATAAAATCCGTAGTCTAGTTATATTTATTAATAAAGAAGTATTCGTCGTATTTGGAATATTTAGCTTTGCCAGCTTCGTTAGCGAAAACGAAAAGAAAATGATGCATGAAACGTACGGAAGAAAAGTAACATACTCAAAAGCGAACCTGTCAGAGATAAGTTGAGTTTTTAATTTTAATTGTATAAATGTCCTAAAGGAAGGTAAAAGTAATTGCCAACATATATGATAGAAAATCTATTTAAAAAATGGAGTACATGAAGAAATCAAACCAATGAAGTCATCAAGTTCATTTCTTTATGTCGGCGATTTTATACGGCGTTAAACTTCTATGAATATCATTAAATCTACATTTCATTCAACGATGAAGTCTCTACTCTGTACAGCTGGACATAACACAGACTATAAAAAAGATTATATACGCAATAGAACAATGGTGTCACGCCCACTAGTTAAAAATACGCAATCGTTTACACCCTCGTGAAATAAGTGTACACTTCGATTTGTAAAGGATGAATAAAATCTACAATGTATTGTTTAGAATCCGCATTGAATAATGGATAATATTATGATTAGATTATTTCGACGAATAATGCATTGAATGAACAAAATATTGTTATATAATTATTATAATAATCTTTGTTATTATATAATAATCTCTATTATTATAATCATTATAATAATCTTTATTATTATAATCATTATAATAATTATTATAATATAATAATTATATTATATTATTATAATATAATAATTATATAACAATATTTTGTCCATTCAATGCGTTATTCGTCGAAATAATCTAATTATTATAATAATCTTCATTATTATAATATTATATTTATAATCTTATATCTTATAATCAATAATTATTGTAATCTTTATTATTATAATAATTATTATTATAATAATCTTTATTATCACAATAATTATTATTATAATATATCTTTATTATTATAATAATAATAATTATAATAATCTTTATTACTATAATAGTAATTACTATAATAATCTAGCCATAATAATGGTTAGATTATTTCGACGCATCATGCTCTGTACGCTATAAAATGGCGTCTGGGGTCGGCTGAGGCATGTGTTCCCGAGTCCTGGCCAATTCTTACGAGGCTTGTGATGGGCGTGCAATCATCCAGACATTTTGTCCGTCAATCAGCCTGTTGTTCGTCACCTAATCGGATTCCTCGTGGGGAATGAAACCGGTGGCTTGTCGCAAATTGCTAGGCGATCTTCGTGCGGACTCCCGCGATCGATCCCGGTTCACGAACAACCGTTTCCCACGACAGAACTTCGGCCTTCATTAAAAATACAGCCGCACGAGGATAACCAATGATCTGAGTCGTGTCGATTGACTCTATCCTCTGGCGAATCCACGGATTGTCGATGGAACAAATGCAGTGACTCCTCGGAGATCCGCTCGAGCGACCTGTTAACACTTTGCCCGTCGGAACGGACGTCATTTAACGAACCAACTGCCGTGACGTCGATACCTCTTTATAAGGATCGATACGCTCATGTTTTTGGGACTGCCGAATTCGAGTATGCTGCCAACAATGCAAAATTACGTATTAGTCTAATAAACGCATGGTTTTTAATAGGGCTGTTACTTTTCCGAAGCTTCGACCCCTCGAAACTTCGAAAGATTCGACGGATTCGAAGGATTCGACGGATTTGAAGGATTCGACGGATTCGAAGGATTCGATGGATTCGAAGGATTCGAAGGATTCGACAGATTCGAAGGATTCGAAGGATTCGACAGATTCGAAGGATTCGAAGGAACAAAGGAAACTTCGAAGTGCCCCAAATTTCAATGTCATGATTTTTGATAAATAAAAATATTAACACAAAAATTAGATTTAAGAAAAAGAAACTCCGTTTTTTTGAATCTTCTAATAATTTACAATACTACGGAGGTTCGAAATTTAAAACTTCGATTCTCATCATCTCCAAAGTTTCTGAAATCGAAGCTTCGAAATCTTCGATCTTCGAAACTTCGAAACTTCGAAACTTCGAAGGCGATGAGAATCGAAGTTTTGAATTTCGAACCTCCGTAGTATTGTAAATTATTAGAAGATTCAAAAAAACGGAGTTTCTTTTTTTTAAATCACATTTTGTGTTAATATTTTTATTTATCAAAAATCGTGATATTGAAATTTGGGGCACTTCGAAGTTTCCTTCGTTCCTTCCGAAATTCAAAACTTCGATTCTCATCGCCTTCGAAGTTTCGAAGATCGAATATTTCGAAGCTTCGGAACTTCGATTCTCGTCACCTCCAAAGTTTCTGAAATCGAAGCTTCGAAATCTTCGAGCTTCGAAGGAAAGTAACAGCCCTAGTTCTTAACACTAAACCTACCGGGCCTTAAAAGTAACTGGTACATGTTCCCTTATAAACAATTATTTAAATAAAAAAAAAGTTTAATATGTTTTTAAGACACGTTTTTAAGACGAACTAGAAAGTATAAAATAATTTTTCCTAGCCCCTTACAGACAGTCCTGAAAATTTGTGATTGTGAATTTTGAATAGCTATGAAAATACTTGTAAGATTTAAAACGTAAAACGTGGGGCGGATGCAATAGATAATTGATGCATGAATTGTTCACCTAAGTCACTAACAATTTTATTGCACTGCAAATGATATGTTGTGTGAGTTTTCTCAACGGCAGCTACTTTCTACACTCCTTACTATTATCTTGCGCCCCACGTTTTTCGTTTTAAATCTTACAAGTATTTTCATGGCTATTAAAAATTCACAATCACAAATTTTCAGGACTATCTGTATGGGGCTAGGAAAAATTATTTTATACTTTTTAGTCCGTCTTAAAAACGTGGTATATTAAAATTTTTTTTTTATTTAAATAATTATTTTCTGCTGTTTAGACGAATAGACAGACAAAAATGCGAGTTAATATTGCATTGTCATCCAGTTCTGAGCTATGTTTAAAGTTTCAAGTCTCTAGCTCATCGGGAAGTTAGTTTAAAATCAGTTGCAAAATTTGCACCGAACAGACAAACAGACAGACAAGAAAGCGAGTTAATAAAAACGGGGGAAAATGACAAGAATGATTTTATTTAGACTTTGTACGGCTCTACTAAAGATATTTATACAATCAATTCTTATAAAATCATTTTTATTATTTCAATAATTGTAAAATAATAAATCTGGAACCGGTCATTTTGACCGGTGGTGGTAGGTTTAGTGTTAACATAATTTTGATGAAAATCGATCATTTGCTGATATTTATCTATAATTATACAGGACGAGTCACCTAAGACAAACCATCCGAATAACTTCTACATTTTTTGAGATAGGTAGAAATGTTTCAACCAAAAATTATTTCATTTCACGGTGCCCATTACGTGGTGTACGTAATTATTTTTTCAGGTGCTTAGCAGATTTGATGGTTAACCTAGTTATTTTAAATGGAACCACATATTTCTGAACTCCTAAGTTTGTAACCTATCGCGAGATAATTTCAACCATATAGTTATTCAAGGTGATTTAAGGTCAGAAACGTCAAAAAGGATGAAAAATATAAATTCACTGTGAATCCTTATGTAATGGGATATCCTCAACTTTATTAATGAAATCACCTCAAAAGAAATAAATTTTTTCTACCCATAATAATTTGCTCACAATTGAGAAAAAAATATATGAAATTTAGGATGGAAGTTCGAGTATTTTCCTTTTTATTTCATCTTAATATCTCAATTAACAACAGAGAAAGAAAAAGACAAAGTTAAGGGTGTTCACCCGCATATTATCCTTAAATGAGAGATTAGCGACTGAAAATTTTGGGGGATTATCTTTCAACCTAAAACATATTTTTACACAATACCCTTTAGTCTTAAGGGTCTCGGCGAAGATTTGTTTACGTCGTCTTAACCCTCATACGCTCCTCAGACATAGTTGCACAAAGGATCCTAGAATAATATTTCACCCCTTCTTGCTTCACATTTCAAATCTACGAATTATGCTTCAATTATAGTGTGACATATCAAAGAAATAGATTTTGAAACACAGACGAAAAGAAATCAATCGTTTTACAAAATGTGAAAAAGGTAAATGGGTGAATTTTCACCCTGAGGAATGTATGGGGGTTAATAAAGCTGAGAATATCCTATTACGTACACATTCACAGTGAATTTATATTTTTCATTCTTCTGACTTTAAATCACCTTGAATAATCTTGAATGATTATATCATTGAAATTGTTGCGTGAAGGGCTACAAACGTAGGAATTTAAAAATATGTAGTTCCATTTAGTATAACTAGGTTAATCTTCAAATAAATCTCCTAAGCATATTCACCTGAGAAAAGGTTATGTACCCTTAGAAACCAAACAACTTTTGGCTAAAAAACTTGTTCCTATCTCAAAAAATGTAGAAGTTATTCAGGTGGCTTGTCACAGTTGTCTCACCTGGTATAATTAGAGCGTAACATATTTAATATGGCGATCTTAATTTCAAACCACAAAACTTCGCGTATTTTTCGTAGGGAAAGTGTTAAACAATGTTCACGTTAGAAGAGCAGTCTGATGAACACAGTCAGCTATACGTTTAAAAATCAGATGCGAATAAAACTGATGTCACTATGCTTGTTCCATTGTGTACACGCCTTGTCGACGGTGGAAAAATAGCGAAACTGTGGAAAACCGAGTTGGCGTATCCAAAATCTGTCACAGAGAAACAGAGTAACACAGATAAAATCAATAATAACTTAATTTTACATGAAATATTTCGGCTCCTGTCCCTAATTTGTTAACACAACAACCGCAGATTCATTTTATCAAAGTCGGGAATCTATTAATCAATTTTTGAATACTAGTAGCTCATTGTTTCTAGTTTAACCCTTTATCTGCTGAACGTACGTTGAGCTACCACTACTGCAATGTTGATACGAGTCGAATATATTTGAATTATTTACGAAATTTATAGAAGCAAGAACTGAAAATTGTTTGCAAATATTGTGTACATCTCTTTCACATATAATCGAGGCATTCCTGTATTCCTTGAACGATTTCGTGCTTCGATACATATTCATGGAATCACGACTCTTTACGAAATTCATGACTCTACGAAATTCATAAAAGCAAAAATTGAAAATAGTTAGAATCATGACTCTTTACGAAATTCATGACTCTACGAAATTCATAAAAGCAAAAACTGAAAATAGTTTGCAAATATCGTGCACATCTCTTTCACATGCAATCGAGGCATTCCCGTATTCGTTGAATGATTTCGTGCTTCAATACATACTCAGGGAATCATGACTCTTTACAAAATTCATGACTCTACGAAATTCATGACTCTACGAAATTCATGACTCTACGAAATTCATGACTCTACGAAATTCATAAAAGCAAAAATTGAAAATAGTTAGAATCATGACTCTTTACGAAATTCATGACTCTACGAAATTCATAAAAGCAAAAATTGAAAATAGTTAGAATCATGACTCTTTACGAAATTCATGATTCTACGAAATTCATAAAAGCAAAAATTGAAAATAGTTTGCAAATATCGTGCACATCTCTTTCACATGCAATCGAGGCATTCCCGTATTCGTTGAATGATTTCGTGCTTCAATACATACTCAGGGAATCATGACTCTTTACGAAATTCATGACTCTACGAAATTCATAAAAGCAAAAACTGAAAATAGTTTGCAAATATCGTGCACATCTCTTTCACATACAATCGAGGCATTCCCGTATTCGTTGAACGATTTCGTGCTTCGATACTCAGGGAAGAGGGAATCAATGACTCTTTACGAAATTCATAAAAGCAAGAACTGAAAATAGTTTACAAATATCGTGCACATCTCTTTCACATACAATCGAGGCATTCCCGTATTCGTTGAACGATTTCGTACTTCGATACATACTCAGGGAATCAAATGACTCTTGTTCGCTGCAGTTTTTCACCGTTCCGCGAAGAGCACGTAGTTGCTGGAACGAATGTTGGTGGCGAACGTAATAATTGTGGCATAAGGGGTTAAATAGAAATTAATAGCACCCTTGCCGGCAATCAGGAACATGAAAAGCATGCTAATGGCCCTCCGAGTAATAGAGGTGTTGGGACTCAAAGGAGACAGCAGATGAAAAATACTGTGGCGAAGAAAAAGATGAGTCCTCGACCGAGATCATCTCTGGAAATGCCGTAGGAAAGAGTCTCATGAACTTTCGCTATTTCGCCACCGTGCCATAAATTCGATCGTTCGACTGAGAACTTTGAAACGTAACCCGGGACTAAACAATCTCGTTAACGTTCTGTGTGGTTTTCCCGAAAACATTACCCGATTAACAGCATCCGCGTGATATCTCCGAGTGATAGTCGTTTTCCAGGAGCAGGTAAGTTGCGAGCGGCGCGCTTCTCGATCCCTCTCGATCGGAGTCGCCAGATGAGAGGAGGGAGCACGAATTTAGGGGAAAAAGTTAGCCCCTCTCCGCCAGTACCGGACACATGCACGTCAGAGACGAAACGTAGCACGTGACCGGAATAGCTGTTGTAGAAGGGGAAAGTAGAGTGGGGACACAAGTCTTGATCTGGCGACTTTGCTCTCGATTACAGATCACGGTTTTGAACGTGTATTGAGGATACACGTAGCGATGGGATCTAAATCACTTCGAATCGCTTCGATTCAATGTTCGCGACAAAAGATTCGAATCACTTGCAAGATAATTCGAAGCTTAGAACTCTTGGACGTCTTGAAAGTCTTCGTTGTCTTGAAAATCTTGAAAGCCTTAAAACTTTGGAAGGTTTGTGAGAATTGAAACTCTTGAAATGTTACATCTATCACGAAACAATGATTACGTCATGCCAGCATTGGGATGAATGACAGTATGAACGTACCGATATTATAAAAAGTATAACATTTATTAAGATTATTAAGATTTTTAAAATTTTCAGGACTTCAAGGCTTTCAAGAGTTTCAAGAATTTCTGGTTTCGAATAAATATCGAATTGATTCGAAACTCTGTGGTGATTGATTTGTTCGGAAACTTTGCAAGACAGAGTATTGAATGCCCATCACTACCGGCAAGCGGAGGAGCTGCGAAACCCGAAAAAATACGGTAGCGCCCCGATAGTTTGTCGTCACCGCCATTTGCTGTGCTAATGTGTTAGAGCGTATAAAGTGAACCACGAAAGTATTTGAACGCACTTTAAAACAATATAACATTTTTATGATCAGACCAAACGACCTGACCTTTTTTGAGCAATTAGAAGAATTGATTTACCAAATGATATGCAAAAAAGATTTTGAAGAATTGCAATTGCTAAGAATTACATGAGAAAATAAAAGAGGCACCATTTATAATCTTTTTATTAGAGCCCGTAATGAAAATTTAAAATATGCGTTTTGTGGATATATGTTAGCTATACTGAAAATTTTTCATCGAAATCGGTTGATAAGAATCTGTGGATTTTAAGCAGAAATTGACCAAAAGTCGCGAAAAACTATGATTTTCACCACATTTAACCACTTGTAGCTCTTGGATATGTTAATCGATTTTTATGAAATTTTCAGCCTGTGTATAACTAACATAGATCTACAAAACATATATTTTAAATTCTCATTAAGGGCAAAAATAAAAAAGTTTTAGACAATGCTTTTTTTATTTTTGCATGTAACCTTGTAAATTGTAATTTTTTGGAAATATTTTTTTGCAGATCATTTAGTAAATCAGCTTCTAATTGCTTACAGACCATCAGATCGTTTGGTACAATTATAAAAAAGTTATACTGTTTGAAAGTGCGTTCGAATACATTCGTGGTTCACTGTACAGTCACCCGAATTAATATTCGAACGCTCTAAAAAAGACGATAACTTTTTTAATATTGTACTATACGATTTGAATTTGTTCGGCAAGCTAAAGCTATTAGTTTACTACAGGATGTGAAAAGAAATTTTTTCAAAAATTGCAATTGATCGGAATTGTAGAAAAAATACTAAAAGTTGCATTGTACAACTTTTTTATGTGGGCCTATATCGAAAATTTAAAAAATACGTTTTGTAGATCTATGTCAATTAAACACTCACACATTCTGAAAATTTCGTCAAAATCGGTCGACGTTGCAATAAGCTACAAACGCTTAAAGATGGTAAAAATTGCAGATTTTCACGATTTTCGGCCTCGAACTAATAAATCTAAGGATTCTTACATCTTTCAATGCCTGCCGTCTTTTCCCGCATCAACCGATTTCGATGAAACTTTCACAGTGCATATAATTGACACAGATCTACAAAACGTATTTTTTAAATTTTCAATATAGGAAATATTGAAAACATACACATAAAAAATTTCTTTTCACATCCTCTAGCAAACTAATTGCTCTAGCCTCCCAAAAAAGTTCAAATCGTATAGTACAATATTAAAACAGTATCGTCTTTTTTAGAGCGTCCGAATATTAATTCGTTTCACTGTATATCCGGACTTCTGCACGGATTACATTAATTACACGTGTATTTTCAATACACGTGAAATGGGAATCTCTACTCTCGATCCCCTCGATCTCCGGAGATCGCGAAAGAAGCGTCGCCGTTTGTACACAAGCACTAACCGGACAGGTGAAAGAAAATCGGTTCAGCTTCAACGATCTCGACGGAGAAGGTGAATCATCGTGACGCTGTGTTGTGCGTTGACACTCGAATTGTGCTTTATTATATTTAAACGGCCTTGTTGTTTCTCATTACCACTTTTGTTTTGGCGCAGGATGAACGTATGTACAAGCGGACATGGAAGGTGTGGAAAAGTATGACCGATCATTGTGCGATCGAACATTTATCGTTGATCTATCTTGGAAAGGAATTTTTGTTCCCTAACCCCCAACCAAACCCTGTCCCGTTCGAAACTCGCGTCTAACCGCAAGCCCTGCATGACTCTAATGAAATCGGTCTCACGCACGCATGGGAATGATTTTTCGTTCAGCACGTTCCGTTAAAGAGGTTTCCGCATGTCGCTCGTTCTGGAAGCTTCGCTGCTCCTTCCTTTGATCTCCTCTCTTTGAAATTGGCTTCGCTGCTTCTCCTTCTTCCGCTCGGCCGGGGACGCGCTCCATTCGATCCGCCGGAATTGTGCAAGCCTCGCGTCGAACATCGCCGAGCAAACACAAGAAACGCGAAATTTACGCTGATACGGGCGCCCCGGCGAAGAAAGTTACGCCGCGGAAACTTTACTTTCGAATTTTCCATCTTTTCCGTCGCGAATCTCGCCGGAACAGGTGAAACTCAAACGTCGCTGTCCAGTCTTTCGGCTCGCAGCGACAGATATTTGTATTTCGAATCTTCACCTTCCGGTTTGAACTTTCGCTGCAGACATTCGCTCATGTACAAGAAAAACGTCACAAATATAAAGATACAAAGGGTCTAGCAGGATAAGCATTTTATTTATAAAGAGTTAGGTATTAAGATAATTCCCCAGAATTTTAAGTCATTTTTAACTTTATCATTTTTTGTCTCGATTGTTAATTAAGATGAAATAAACGAAAATATTCTAATTTATCTCCTTCATTTCATATATTTTTTTCACGATTGTGAGCAAATTATTAAGGGTAGAAAAAATGATTTATTTTTTAGGGATGGGTGTTGCAAGCAACCCTTTGAGTGACACCTAACAAAAAATTCAAGAACAATGTTCTGTTACCTATCTGATATATCTGAAAGTTTCAAGATTATCGGATTGGTGGAACATGGTAAAATAATTGAAAAACAAATGATATTACGCCATTATAATATTGGTTTGGCGAGAAAGTAATTTCGGTATTTTAATGTGAAATAGAACCCAATTCGTTTTATTCAAGCAATGAACTTCAATGAATAAAATATTTTCCCATTTGTTCGATGAACTGTTGCAAAAAAGAATAAATAAGAAAATATTTTATTGATCGAAGTTCATCGTTTGAATAAAGAAATTTATTTCACTTTCAAATACCGAAATTACTTTCTTGCCAATCCAATATTATAATACAGGGTGTCTCAAAAATAGGGTTATCTATAGGGTCAGTTTTATAAGTACGTATTAACATAAAAATGTAATTATTAATATTCCGGCGAGTATTTTAATGCAATAAAACAAAAACTGACAAATTTTCTGTTGTGACGTTTGTCTTGTGCATGAGCGACATGGTGTTTGAAAATTTGCTAGTCGAATTTGGAATAGAAAAAGATTGTCTTCGCTCCGGTTCACGAGTTTGATTAAAAATTTAAAAAATCGCGAGGATCGCTTGCCAAGATTTCGACGGACGGAATGTTCGCGTTCCCCCGAGCGGTTTCACGCATGCTAAATTTATTTTCTACGGAGCACAGCCTAATCGAAGATTTGTTGCAAAAAGTGTCCCCGGGCGGCAATGACGCGACGTGGGTCACTTGGAAGATGGCGTTGACGATAGCGGTGCCGATCTGCGCGATCTGCGTGATCGTCATGATCATTTATCACATACACATGACCAAGAGGAGACCGCCAGGACATTTTCCAGACGATTCGATGGAGGCGCCGGATCGACCCATTCTGGGTGCTGTCACCATTAGAGACATGCTGGAGATGACGACCAGTGGCAGTGGTTCGGGTAGGTCAAAAGAAAGTTCTCAGACTTTATTTTCTTCGAGCCGGAACGTCATGGTAAGTCTCGGAAACGAATGTTTCCGACAGAGTTGGGCATTAATCGATTAAAATTTTAACGAAGATTGATTGATTAATGTGTACGATTAAAAAAGGTAATCATTGGAAAATCGACGATTGATTCAATCGATTGATGAAGTTATTCGTCAATCGTTGATTAAAAAAAGAAATCATCGAAAACTCGGAGACTGATTTAATCAATTGTTGAAGTTAATCGCCACACGGTCTATCCATAAATTGTAATAAGTAGGCACATAGAGATCGCATTATAGACCAAATGGCAATATACCTAAACTCAGTTTACATTTTTTCCAGTATGCATACAGTTTCGATTCCGTATTTCATTTCGAAATTTCAGCAGTTAATCATTATACAATTATTCGATTGACCATTACAATCGAAAAGAATGTAATCGTTAACCGCAATTAACGACTAAAGTAGGAGTTTAATTGTTAATTGTGATTAACGACTGAAGTAGAAATTTATTCGTCAATCGTTGATTAAATGTTTGCCCAACTCTGGTTTCCGATTACAGTAATACAGTAAAGTCGCGTTATTTTGCAAACGGCTGTGTTCTGCACGGACAAGTAATGCGTAGGGACACTATTTTTTTATGATTGCATCGACCGCGCCGAGAGTACAAACGAAGCCGAACGTTGAGAAGGACAGCACGTAAATGCGGATCGCGCGGCCCAAGCGTATCGGTGTGAACCACTACTAATCCAATTACAAAACTTCTTTATTTCTCATTATCTTTTTATGGGACTTTTGCCAACTTATTTCTGGCATTTCTCTGATTAAAATACACGATATAATTTCAACTGTATTTAGTGGTTTAATCGACGATGAAAGTTTCGAACGCAACGAAGAACAGCGTATGGGAAATTCTTTGAACTGTGCCGGCGACGGCGACTATCCGCGTCTCTTTCTTTCCCATACGC
The DNA here is from genome assembly GCA_028455795.1 of Lasioglossum marginatum. Classification (NCBI taxonomy): domain Eukaryota; kingdom Metazoa; phylum Arthropoda; class Insecta; order Hymenoptera; family Halictidae; genus Lasioglossum; species Lasioglossum marginatum. The sequence continues at coordinate 2,512,129 of CM052253.1, read as the reverse complement.
TGTCCTTCCTTTCATCGTCGATTAAACCACTAAATAGTAAATACAGTTGAAATTATATCGTGTTTAGTGTCATTTTAATCAGAAAAATGCCAGAAATAAGTTGGTGAAAGGTCCATAAAGGAATAATGAAAAATAAAGAAGTATTGTAATTGGGTTAGCAGTGGTTCACACCGATATACCCGAGCCGAGATCAATCATCACCGCCCTGCGGCGTTGGCCGTCAGTGGAGTGAGTAGGCACTTTCACAAATTCTGAGTAGGCGGTCGCTGCGAAATAACGGGACTTTACTGTATCTCCATAACTGTGGTATCGTCACATAATGGAGTATTCGGCCATTTTAGCAGACCAAAACTATTGCAAAGTTATTAACTCTTTGCACTCGCAGCTATTTTAACTGGAAAATTAAACATTTCTTCCGATCTAGAATATTTCGTACGATTTTCGAAATGTTATGGATATGAAATTGGTATAACACCTCATATGGTACAATACCTAAATGTTTAGTAATTGATACCGATATATTTAAACCTGGAACATCACACTTATTTTTCAGACATGTATTTCACACTCGGGGGTCTCAGAAAACCAAAGTTCTTTTTTAAAAAAAGCAAGAAAATGTGAATATTTAATGGTTTAGTATCCCACCTCGATGTTTCACTAAAGTGCAAACAAGCCACTCGTGCGCATATCACATTATAATTAATGACGCTCTAGGTTTCTAAGACCTAATGCAGTGCTAGGGTTAATAATGTAAACAATATTTTGAATAATGGTACAGCAATTTTTAGTGGTGCCTCAGAGTGGACAATTGAGTGCAAAGGGTTAATAGCGTCAAGGTCATAATGTTACATCGAATTTATCTGTTTTATATGTTGAAGTTTCTACAGGATATACAAAAAGTAATGGTCACCGTTCTGGGGGTGAATCTACACCTCTGGATCGTTGGACATTCATAAGAGAAACTTGCCGCAAAACTGCTTATAACAAAGCAAATTGTTATTAGAGTTGTTCTTTACATCAACACCTTCCACTCATCCAAAAGAGAAAGTCTGAAAGAAGCCACATGTCGCAAACAAATAGTTATTGAGATATTAGAGTTAAAGTTTTTGCAAAATTTGATTGTATGGAGTAGACAGTGGATTTTATGCATTTATAACAAAAATGAATATGTGCAATTTAAAACGGTAAAAGCATTAGAGGAATTTAAAACAGGTAAAAACATTAGAGGAATTTAAAAATACTGTTGTATTAATGTCAGCCTATTAAACATATTAAGAAAGAAAATGAATTTCTATTTCACTTTGTTGCAATTCAGGTAGAAAATTTTTATTTTGCATAAAGATCCGCTGTTTATTGATAACAATATGATAACAATTTTTGATAGACAAAAGCCTACTGCTACAGTCGGCCTGACCGTGTCGATGAGACAGAACATAATCGGTGTGCGTGCCTCAAGATAAACGTAATTTAAAGGGACATTCGTAGCCAGGCCCGTACCAAGTACCAAGGGATCGTCTCCCTGCCCATTCGGATCATTTTGAAGTTGGAAAATATGAAGGAATACCTTATATCCATTGTTATAAGAATAATCCTGTATTATAAAATATTATCGTACCTCACCGTTCCTCCAGCGGATTAGGCGATATACCTGTAAAGGATGTTATAGCAAGCTGTCAGAAGATTCGGGATAATAAAAGCAAGGTATTATTATCACACTTTGATTAAATATATTAAGGAATAAATAAACATGCGTATCACATGGCAGCGTAAAGGTGACTGCCTTCTTCTCAAAACGAAAACGAAACAAAAACGTTACGAGTGCACGACACTCACGCGCCCACGAACTACACATAGTAGTATAGCACTTATTGTCTTACATTTTCTTACACAAGCAAAAAACGCATGCGAATCTTCAACCTCGACAGATGGACAACACGTGCGACGGATCCATCGAAGCGACGAGCGGATTATCCTTATAAATCTCGTTATTGATGACCTTTTTTTTATTTAAGGGCGGTGGGGAAATGCATTTCCACTCCCCCCTCCCCCCGATGATGGTCGGGGAGTAGTGTGGGACTCACCTGAGACTTGTCTGAGAAAAACTAGAGGCGAACGCATAACTCCTCCCCTCCCCCCTCCATTAAACTCCACCGCTCAGGGGCCTTGTGGACCCTTCTTCACACCTAGCAGTGCCGTAGATCATGATCCCCCGCTGGCCCCCTGACGGCATTCAGTAGGGGATTATTCTGCGGCCTATCACCACGGCCTGTTCGTGGCTCTTTCGTTGTTGGCGACCCAAGACAATATCAAAAGGAATTTCTGTGACAGTTTCCCCACTCCTCAACCTAAAGTTCGTCCGACACACCCCCGTCCAATTAACAAACGCAACATTTCCCCACCTAAATCCACCCTTCACCTATCACGAAAAACCGAGGTGACACCGGCAGTACTATTTCGACCATGGTCGGGGACACTTCTTCCTGTTCGTTGTCACGATTTTGGAATATGTGTTGTTTTGTGCTCCACACTTATTAAGACGTATTCGCGCAAATGGCAGTGTCTTGTTGATCCGACGGAGGAACAGAAGATTTCGAAAAATTTGTAAGTACCTATACTTGACATTAGTACAATATTTTATAGCCCAGGATTAATATTCTTATGTATAAAAATGGATATAAGGCATTCTTTCATATTTTCCAATTTCAAAATGATCCGAATGGGCAGGGAGAATGTCCCTTTAAAATTTGGTTTGTCTCGAGGCACGCACACAATTATTTTCTGTCTCATCGACACAGTCAGGCCGACTGTAGTAGTAGACTTGTCTATCATTGTTATCAAATTGTTATCACATTTTTATCAATAAACAGCGGATCTTTATGCAAAATAAAAATTTTCTACCTGAATTGCAACAAGCTGGAGCGAAATAGAAATTCATTTTCTTTCTTAATATGTTTAATAGGCTGACATTAATACAACAGTATTTTTAAATTCCTTTAATGTTTTTACCGTTTTAAATTCCTCTAATGTTTTTACCGTTTTAAATTGCACATATTCATTTTTGTTATAAATGCATAAAATTCATTGTCTACTCCGCACCATCAAATTTTGCAAAAACTTTAACAGCTTAATCTCAATAACTGGCGTCAATGATTTGTTTGCGAAGTGTGACTTCTTTCAAACTTTTTCTCTTCTGGATGAGTGGAAGGTGTTGATGTAAAAAATAACTTTAACGAAAATTTGCTTTGTTATAAACAATTTTGCGGCGAGTTTCTTTTACAAATGTCCACCGATCCAGAGGTGTAAATTCACCCCTACGACGGATGACTATTGCTTGTTATATATCTTATTATATACCTTGTGTGAATACTGTTAAAGTTTTGTTTGGAACATTTTTTCGTCAAATTAACGGAAATTACTATTGCAAGGAAAATTTAAGAAATTCGCTTTGTAGATTCATATAAGTTCATATACAAAATTTCATTGATATTAATTAATTTACATATCAGTAGACTGCGGATTATATGCATTTATGACAAAAATGTAATTTTGGAACAGTTAAAGTTTTTGGTGTAATTTGAAACAGTGAAAATATTAGAAGAATTTAGAAATACTGTTATATTATTTTCAACCTATTAAATATTTCAATCCACTTTATTGCAATTCAGGAAAAAAATCTTTCTTTTGCATAAAGATCCGCTGTCTATTTATGAATCATAACGATTAAAAATAATAAAACTCATAGATATTCATTATTGTCAGCCTATTTTTGCTGTTTTATTCTATTATTCGGTGTTTTTTTACCATTTTCAATCGTTCAGAACTCATAAAACAATTATGAGACTGACTGTATGTATAATGCATATTATTATTTTGAAGATAAATGCTATTGAATTTAATGAGAGGCATCAGAATAACAAAAAATCAATATTTTCCATTTAAAAAAATGTTGGGGCCCACTTTCTCCCCCAAAAAATTACCCCCAAAAAATTTAATACATACTAAAATATTAGTCCTCCTTAACCATTTAATTTAAACAAAAATTATGTCGATATCCTCATTAGATTCCGAGAGAAATAGCTGGTAACCAGAGATGGGCATTATTTGGCGAAATAAATATTCCAAATACTATTGTATTTAATATTTCAGATTTTATTTTGCTTAAAGAAAATAGTATTTTAAATATAATATATGTACAATTTCGAAAATAAAATATTTCTATTTTAACAATCTGAACCTCATAATAAAGTATTTCTATTTCAACAATTTGATCCACAAAATAAAATATTTCTATTTTAACAATCTGAAACACGAAATAAAATACAGTAGTTTACATAAACAGTTATAAATGTATTGAATTCGTACCATTATTTTCAGCAATAATATCTAAAGTTGAAATTGGAAATAAAGACAAAATATAAATAGTTTCAATATTCTTCAAATAAAATATTATTTTCAAAAATTACTGCCTCAAGTAAATCATTTTATTTTCAAAAATTACTGCCTCAAGTAAATCATTTTATTTTCAAAAATTACTGCCTCAAGTAAATTATTTTATTTTCAAAAATTACTGCCTCAAGTAAATCATTTTATTTTTAAAAATTACTGAATCAAATAAACTTTTTTATTTTCAAAGTTGTACACGTACTTTAAAATAAATAGGATTATTTATTATTTACTATATAAAATACTATTTTTCCCAGCTCTGCTTATAACACTTTATCTGGTATGTATAGCTGTATAGCGTATCTTCTTGTTATTCTCTCGTCTCCCGTTAGAATTAGCGTGACGATAATCGCGGTTGTCGGGGGCCATTAGCTTTACGCACACGAGAGTCATCTTCAATCATACTGAAATTCGTGTTCTTCAATGCCCATCCTCTCCCAAGTAGGTCTGCCGCTTCTGGTACAGCGGAGTATAGCCCGCCAGATCCAGCTCGTGGAGACGATCGGAAAGGGTCGCTTCGGCGAGGTCTGGCGTGGTCGTTGGAGGGGCGAGAATGTCGCTGTCAAGATCTTCAGCTCGCGGGAGGAGAGGTCCTGGTTCAGAGAAGCTGAAATTTACCAGACGGTGATGCTGAGGCATGACAATATCCTCGGGTTTATCGCCGCTGATAATAAAGGTACGCAACACACGGTGTCCACCGTCGCGTCGCATGAAACTACAAATAGGAGACGAATTGGAGACCCTTCTGCAGCGAGAACAGGATCTCGCCTTACTTCACTTTGGGGGTGGCCACTATAGTGATCAGTAGACTGCGGATCTTTATGCAAAACAAAAATATTCTGCATTGATTGGTGGAAACAGAAGTTAAATGAAATATCATTTCTCATCCCCTAGTAGTTCTTTCACATTGTAAACAACATAATAATGTTTTTGGATTTTTTAAATCTTTTACTGTTTTATATTCATATTCTGCATTGGTTGGGCAGAAGTTAAATAAGAATTCATTTCATCCCCCAATAGTTCTTTCACATTAAAAACAACATAATATTTTTGGAATTTTAAACTCTCACTCTTTTTTTACCAAGAACAAAAATATTCTTCATTGATTGGGGGAAGCAGAAATTAAATGAAAATTCATTTCATCCCCTAGTAGTTCTTTCATATTAAAAACAACAGAACAATGTTTCTGGATTTTTAAAATCTTTTACTGTTTTATATTTCACCTAGAACAAAAATATTCTGCATTGATTGGGGGAAGCAGAAGTTCATTTCATCCCCTAATAATTCTTTCATATTAATAACAACATAATATATTTGGATTTTTAAACTCTTTAACTGTTTTATATTTCACCTAGAACAGAAATATTCTGCATTGATCCCGGGAAGCAGAAGTTAAATGAAAATTCATTTCATTCTCTAATAGTTCTTTGACAATGAAAACAACATAAAAATGTTCTTGGATTTCTAAAATCTTTTACTGTTTTATATTTCACCTAGAACAAAAATATTCTGCATTGATCGGGGGAAGCAGAAGTTAAATAAAATATCATTTTTCATCCCCTAGTAGTTCTTTCACATTGTAAACAACATAACAATGTTTTTGGATTTCTAAAATCTTTTAGTTTTATATTGATATTCTGCATTGGTTGAGGAAGGCAGAAATTAAATGAATTATCATTTCTCATCCCCTAATAGATATTTCACATTGAAAACTACATAACAATGTTTTTGGATATTTAAAATCTTTTACTGTTTTATATTGATATTCTGCATTGATAGGGGGAAGCAGAAGTTAAATGAAAATTCATTTCATCCCCTAATAATTCTTTCACATTAAAAACAATATAATATTTTTGGATTTTTAAACTCTTTCACTCTTTCTTTTACCTAGAACAAAAATATTCTTCATGATTGGGGGAAGCAGAAATTAAATGAAAATTCATTTCATCCCCTAGTAGTTCTTTAACAACAGAACAATGTTTCTGGATTTTTAAAATCTTTTACTGTTTTATATTTCACCTAAAATAATAAATATTCATTTCATCCCTTTTAATGACTTTGTTACGTTGAAACCAAGATTATACTATATGCTTGAATTGTTTCTGATCTATTATATTTCCCCCAACTAATTTCTTCATAAATGCATAGAGATCCGCAGTCTACTTATAACTATGTAAATATTGCCATAGAAAAGTCCGGGACTAAATAAACGCATCAATGACTAGTTTCTTTACACAAGCGTTAAAGAATGATTGGATTTGAATCAAACGCACGATTGCGAATTTTCTTTCTTTCCGAGACGGTGAAATTCGATTTAGACAAGCGTGCGACAAGATGCTATTCAAAATATTTTGAATTCCATCTACTCAATCTTCCTGTAAATGCATGAAGATCCGCAGTCTAGTTATGACCATCGGTCGTATCTTTGTCGAAAATTAGATTGCAATCGATAGTTGAATAACATTGTTTTTCTATTTTCAGATAACGGCACGTGGACTCAGCTATGGTTGATCACGGATTATCACGAGAAGGGCTCGCTGTTCGATTATCTGAACAGATCGACCGTGGATACCAATGGCATGATCAGGATGGCACTGTCGATCGCTACCGGGCTGGCGCATCTTCACATGGAGATCGTCGGCACGCAGGGCAAACCGGCGATCGCTCACCGTGATCTGAAGTCGAAGAACATTCTCGTGAAAACGAATGGTACATGCGCGATCGGCGATCTCGGATTGGCCGTCAGGCATGACGTAATTACAGACACCGTCGATATTCAGCTCAATAATCGGGTCGGCACCAAACGGTACATGGCACCCGAGGTAATTTGAAAGTAAAAACGATAATCTACAATTCCGAGCCGATTAACGCTCCCGACTACTAATATTCATCAGCGTGCTTGTGCTTTTCCAGAATCCTCTTTCTAGTCAAGCGTTTCATCAATTTTAGCTTATTCCATTAAGAATATTAGCTTCTCACACCCGAGTTTACGGTTGTCCCTTCATCACGACGATCACTGTTAACCCTTTGCACTCGGAGCTATTCTAACTCGAAAATTAAACATTTCTTCCGACCTAGAATAATTCCATTCTATATTATTTTTCTCATTTTATGCATATGTACCTAATTGATATAGTACCCTTATACAATGCTTAAATGTTCAGTAATTGTTTAGTCACCAAAATATAGGGTCTTTCAACGAGAGGTGTCATTTTAAATCAACAGAAGAAAGGAATATTTTTGTGAAAAGTGATGATATTTTTATTTTAATCTAAAGTATTGACAAACTCTGAGATTAGTAATGGAACACAATATCTGCCAAGGATCCGCCTCGGCTCCTCTTTACAAATGGTCATTCTTTTGATGAAACTTTTTATCACGTTTTCGCATAATTTTCTGGACGTGTGATTTCGAGAAACCAGGAAATTTTTCACGCAATAGAACCATTATTTCACCATGTGTCCGCGATTTTTTCATCATTTTTGTAGTGAATTTTCGCCATTTCAATTCGTTGTGCGAGTGTGTATCGATCCATATCTAAAAACCTACTGGTTTGTACTTGTCCAATGACATCACAATGACAGTTGAATGTTGACAGTTAAAAAATGGCGCGAAATTTAAAATGACTTTCTTGTTGAAAGACCCTCTATTTAATAATGCAAACAATATTTTGAATAATGGTACACTAATTTTTAGTGGCGATTCTGAGTAACCACTCGAGTGCTAAGGTTTAACCCTTTGCACTCGGAGCTATTTTGACTCGAAAATTAAATATTTCTTCCGACCTGAAATGATTCCATTCTATTGGGTTGGCAAGAAAGTAATTTCGGTATTTTAAGGTGAAATAAAAGCCAGTATTTTTGTATTCAAGCAATGAACTTTAATCAACAAAATATTTTCCATTTTGTTCGATGATCTTCTGCCATCTTTCTGGTAGCTTCATAATTCCGCGCTCATAAAACTTCCGATCCTTGTCGGCAAGAAACTGGTGCAAGTGCGATTTCAGGTCATCATCGTTAGCGAATGTTTTACCATTCAAAGAGTTTTGTAAACTTCGAAATAAATGGTAATCTGATGGTGCAATGTCCGGACTATATAGTGGATGTGACATCACTTCCCAACCAAGCTCCGATAATTTTTCACGTGTTATCAAAGAGGTGTGTGGCAAAACACAATGGTAAAACATTCACTGATGATGATGACCTGAAATCCCACTTGGATCAGTTTTTTGCCGATAAGGATCAGAAGTTTTATGAGCGCCGAATTATGAAGCTACCAGAAAGATAGCAAAAGATCATCGAACACAATGGAAACTATTTGCTTTAAAATGCCGCACATAAGTATGGAAGAAGAAAACAAATTGTCGTTACTACGCATTCTCGAGAGAGGACAAAGGGATACCTATGAGTTTTCGCTGATGGATGAATTAGAGTTATTATCACGGAGCCCATTTGTGGTCATAGGCTGCTCTTATCAAAACGCGAGTCTGTTAAAAGTGCAACCATTGATGAGCGCATAGATTTCGAGTGCAGAGATAATGTGCCTGTCAACACACAGCTGTTTACTGCTTAATCATACACGATCGTATGATTCGTGTACAGTGAGATGAGTCGAGTGCAGCCCATTGACCAACATCGCGTCGCGCAGATACGCGAATTACACATACACTCCCGCTCATAAGTCTTAGGACAGTGATCATATTTGTATTCAATTCTGTAAAAATGAAATAATCGTTGAAGGATGCGAACAAATTTTATCTTATTTAAAGGTTTACATGCCAAGGAAAGGATGCTGCACTCATATATCAAAAATCTTACCAAGAAGTAAAAGAATATTTATATTTTCTTTTCATCGAAGAGTCCGCCACGTTTCTTTATTACAGTTTCCACTATTCTTGGCATCCGCGTGATCAATTTTTTCATACTTTCTGCTGTTATATTATTCCATTCTCGTTCCAAAATATTCCATAAATCTGTTTTCGAAGTAAGGCAAAAGTTTTGTACCTGTGTCTATCCAGTTCATCCCATAATTTTTCTATGGGTTTCAAATCCGGTGATTGGGATGGCCATTTCATAATTTTTGATGAATCATTACATTGAGATTGATCCAAATAGTTTTACATATTTTTGACGTGTGTTTTGGATCATTGTCATTATATTTGTATTATGTAGTTAATACAGTTAAAAGTGTTCATAATGCATACGAAATACCAGAGTTCTACTAAAAACCAGAAGTGTCCTAAGACTTATGAGCGGGAGTGTACGTATAACTGTAGTTTGATTTTCGAGAGTTGAGACCATTGCCCATAAGCCATTATGCACATCAGGTCTCAACTCTCGAAAATTAGACTGTAAATACAATAGATCGGATCTATCTAACGTATGTATTTATAATTTTAGTTTTAAGAAATCCGGTGTATTTAACACTAGGTTTACGGGATCTGTCAAAATGACGGGTTCTAATATTCTTAATTTGCGATTATTAACATTGAAAAGATGCTTCCCTGAGGAATTATTTGCCAAATTTATTTCTTGGGGTATGTATTATTGGAAAAATGGCTAAAAATTTGGATAGACACATACTTGTTATGTTTCTAAAACAATGTGAAATAGTTATTTCTAGAGCTCCGTAAACCTAGTGTTAAAACCATATAGGTTACCGTTTTAATCGGGCCGCAGACTACTTGTCGAAGGGTCATGTATTTGACATGCCCTTCAGGTTTAAATGAACTACTTCAACTTTTTAACCAATTCATATATCTCATAAATAAAACCACGTATAATGCTTTATCCATTCATCTTAAAACAGAGGTTGGAAGAATCTAAAAACGTTTATGTAAGAGGGATTAACCCTTCGTGAATAAAATTTTTAAAAACATTAAGAACATTTTCCTCGGATAACTATATTATGTATCAAATTCTTATAATGAGGGAAATTGACAATATGCACTAATGTTTTGTTATGTAAATAATGAAATTATATCTTTGCAACTTCAAGAGTCAGATGTATCGTCTTAATGTCTTCGATATGGGGATGTTCGTCTTCAAAGGGTCAATTTGTTCGATAGAAAAGAAAATTCAAGCATAAAGATCTTTTATGTCTATATTTATATATATAGAAAACTTATGAATAGAATTTTTTGGCTATGATTAACACTAAACGTACCGAGCCTCATAAAAGTGACTTAATTTATTTAATCTTTGCGCGGTTCTTATCATAATAAATTCTTGGCCATTTCGAAGCTTTCGTTTGATCACATCAAAAACTTCTCAGAGCTCCGTAACTGTAACAATGTTCAAACTTTCACGATTGTTTAATTATTCAAGATTCCCAAGAGTCTTGCAAGAAATGTTTGGGGCTTCAGAGTATGTATAAGGTTTCCGCGGTTTTTATGAATTATTTAACACGGTCAAGACACTTAGAAGTTGTAAAACTTTCTGGACGATGATGACTTTTCACATTTTTAGCGTCCGCGTCAAGTCTTTGCATTGAGAGACGGCTGCTGAGGATTGTTGGTTCTGCTTTCAGGTTCTCGAAGAGACGATAAACATGAACCACTTTGATTCCTTCAAGAGGGCTGATGTATACGCTCTCGGGCTGATCCTCTGGGAGATCGCCAGGCGATGCAACGTCGGCGGAATTCACGACGAATATCAGTTACCGTTTTACGATCTGGTGCCTTCGGATCCGACGATCGAGGAGATGCGCAAAGTCGTCTGCGCCGACCGGCAGAGGCCGTCGATACCGAACCGGTGGCAGTCGATCGAGGTACGTTAAAACACATCCTTCGATCGTTGATGATCGGTTATCCATTTCGACTTTGCCCACGAGGATCTTTTAAAACAGTAAAATCATTTTTCTTATCGATAATATCTCGATACATGCGAATGCGACGTGCAGAGTACGTGTGAGACAGACCTGTGAGTCAGCCAGGCCTGTCTCGAGCAGACATCGAGCACAGCCTACAATCGCACGATGCCGAGCAGATGGCGAGCATTATGCTGTCAGAACGCGCTCGAAGATGAAAATGCTCGGGATCTGTTCGATTTTGGACAGCACACCCTGCCAGCATAAAGCGATACTTATTCGGACGCAGAATTATCGCTTTATGCTGGCCCGGTGTGCCATCACAAACTGAGGGCAGAATGAAAGCAGCTCGATCCTTCATTTAAGAGGGCAGCATGGTCGCACTAATATGGCGGATGTCGATCATGTATATCCCTTGTGTAGTCAACCGGGTACCCAGGTACAGATTTACTGTATTTCTTTCAACAATTTGTTAATGTTCCTCTAAAATATATTACAAAATTTCTCTGAATGTCCATTCTTTACTCGCGAATATATTAATTTATAGTCTTATAATGAGAATTTGTGCAAACATGATAAATATAGAAAGGTTTTAAATAATCTACACATTTAGGTTAACTACACAAGGGATATTATCCGACGTCCGCCATATTAGTGCGACCGTGCTGCCCTCTTAAACGAAGGACCGAGCTGCCTTCATTCTGCCCTTAGCTTGTGCTGGCACACCGGCATCGGATTATGTTTTGCCCAACTCCTCAGTAAGCAAACATGCTCGATTTTGGACAGCAGAACAGCATACTTCTGCGTCCGAATAAAGATAATATTCCTTGTGTAGTTAACCTAAATGTGTAGATTATTTAAAACCTTTCTATATTTATCATGTTTGCACAAATTCTCATTGTAAGACTATAAATTAATATATTCGCGAGTAAAGAATGGACATTCAGAGAAATTTTGTAATATATTTTAGAGGAACATTAACAAATTGTTGAAAGAAATACAGTAAATCTGTACCTGGGTACCCGGTTGGCTACACAAGGGATATACATGATCGACATCCGCCATATTAGTGCGATCATGCTGCCCTCTTAAACGAAGGACCGAGCTGCTTTCATTCTGCCCTCAGCTTGTGCCGGCACACCGGGCCAGCATAAAGCGATACTTCTGCGTCCGAATAAGTATCGCTTTATGCTGGCAGTGTGTGCTGTCCAAAATCGAGCAGATCCCGAGCATTCTCATCTTCGAGCGCGTTCTGACAGCATAATGCTCGCCATCTGCTCGGCATCGTACGATTGCAGGCTGTGCTCGATGTCTGCTCGAGGCAGGCCTGGCTGACTGGGAAGTAAAGGGCGAAGAGAGGGTCCGCACAAAAGGGCATCTATTGTATAGGATGGAAAGTAGCCCTTGTTGCAAAGTTTGTGAATCAGAGCATCTGTATTATTATTGTTGATCGGGCATTGCCATAATACGTGATTAGGATCCTGTACCAGACAACCACATAGGCAGCTTGTGTCAGCAGCGAGTTTAATCCTAAAAATGGAGGCCTTCAGCTGATAGTGTCCAGATCGAAGTCTGTTAACCCAACAGATGAATTCTCTAAGAAGCTTAAGATGAGGAAACCAAGGTTTAGATCCAGGGTGGTTGAAAGATCTGAAAAATTCAATGTCCTTGAACTCTGCATTAGACCTTACCTTGCGAGGGTTAAACCTGGGTTTTCAAGATTTAGAAATCAACTTTTGAATGTTGAATTCAATTTATCGAAATAAACCAGTGTCTAAATACCGAGAAACCGTAATCCTGACGAGATATTTCTGTTTGTCGCAGGCACTGCAGGTGATGTCGAAGGTAATGAAGGAGTGCTGGTACCACAACGCGGCAGCTAGATTAACCGCGCTTAGGATTAAGAAGTCCCTCGGAAACTACGGCGCGACGGAGGACCTGAAGTAAACTACAACCGGCAAGAACAGAAACAATCGTAAACCGCTCGTCGTGTCACATCGAAACGAGGGACGAAGAACGGTAGTGCTTCAGAACACGCATGGACGCTGGTACCGTGGAACGCTTATTGCAATAAAACGATTTATGTGTCGTGTTACCACGCGCGCGCGCGCCGAAGAGAGACAGAGAGAGAAAGAGAGAGAGAGAGAGAGAGAGCGAGAGAGTGTGAAAGAGAGAATGAGCGAAAGAAAGAAAGAAAGAAACATAGAGAAAGAGAGAAGATAGACACAGATAGGCGTAGGAAGAGTAAAAGAAAGGGATGCTGAACGGATCCCGGGAATTTTATAAAGAAGAGAGTCTAACGAAGAAAGACTGGTCGAGAAATCGAGACGGCGTTCCTTTAAATCACGTTGACTTCGTCGGGTTTTACCCTAAACCTTCCGAGTCTATCAACCTATTTGTATCGTCGGAATCTCTCCATAAACGACTTTATGGAGAAACGACGAGAATTATCGCAAGAGGTCGTTTAGTCAGGGTGAACTCTCGAGGCAAGCTTTTTTCGTTGAGGATGTTCAGTGTTTGATAGAAACACGGACGAGACTGGCGGATGTTCGAACAGCGGTTCGAACGATTCTTCTTGATAAACGGCAAAAATCGTCCGAGCTGTCCTCGAGATCGAGCCCAGAGATCCCTATTTCACGTGTATATAAATACACGTGGTATGCGAACCGTGTAGTAAGAATTTAAGAATCCGTGGATACGGATCAAGTCCGAAAACTGATGCATTATTGTTTTTCGATCGAATTCTTTTTCGATCAAATTCTTTTTCGATCGAATTCTTTTTCGATCGAATTCTTTTTCGATAGAAACTGATTGAAACCTTAAATTGGTATTACACGATTCACGTACCACGTGTACACGTTCAACACCGCGATCTCTAATCGAGCCATCCGGTTCCGTCGATCGATCGGTGGAAAATACAACACGTAGAACGCGTTCGGTTGATCGAACGATCGACGCCCGGTCACACGTCACACTACCGCTGTATATTTATTGAATAGTAAACGATAAGGATAACGAAGTATATAAATTTATTATATAGCGACGTTTATTGAGTAATATTAATGAGTAACAATAAATTTGTATATTAATATATACACACGTATAATTACGTATATTTGTTATCGGATAAATGGGTTCGATTAACCGAACTGCTTCGTTTCGGATTTCATTCCAGTCGAAGACGTGATCGTTAATTAATTGATATCGAATGACGTTTCCGGATAGCTCGAACCACCATTCGGTTTCCGTTTAGCTGCCCGTTGGACGATTTTATTGGGAATATACGGCCTCCGTTGTCAGGATAACTGCGATATATTCTCTTCTTCTTTTTTCTTTCTCTGGTGACTTTTACAAACGCGTAGAACTCATTGATTTACCGGTGCATGCAGAGACTGGGTCGTTTTCTTTTCGGAAATATATACCATACACACAGTGTTACAAGAGAAATGCATATCTTTGTTTCTCGTTTCTGCGATTACAGGGTCGCGGTTCCGGCGATTCTGTAAACATACAGGGTAGATAGGAAATGAGAGGAAATGGGCAGCCGTGGTCGTCGAGCGCAGCTGACCGAGCACTGTCGAAAATAAGGAGCGTGTTTTTGTTCGAACGAAAAATGACTATTTCTTACCCGGTTTTCGTGTAATCGAACGTTGCTTTTCGACCTAGATACGTAATATTCCACACACATCATCGGTAGAACCTCGATTGTCCGAATGTCACGGGTCAACGATTTCCTTTAGACTTCTATCAATTAATTTTATAAATTTTCTACACGAATATAATCGACTGAGAGTAGCGTTTGATATTTATTCATCTCTTCTGAACTGCCAGCTAACAGTTTGTAATACCCTTTTCATCGATGCAGAAGATTAAGACTGAGATCGACATGCCATATTTGAATCAAGCTGTAAGCACAATCACGTACAAGCGTACAGTAAACTTAATAATTAGAATACGAAAATGCAGCTGTTTTATCGTGCCACTACCAAAGTGTTAGGCTGAATCGAATACTTGCGGGGGAGTTTTCCAAATTGATCTTTTCTGTGTAGACTTCCATTTTTATTTTCCTTAACGATGATAAGACTATAAACACAGTTGTGTTGGATTACAATTGGATTACTTCACGAATTCTAATTACAAAGTAGTTCAATTACATTGTATTCAATTATTACATAATTCGAAATTCATTCGCTTCATTCAATTAAATTACAATGTATTGTTATGGATTCTATATAAGGAGACTAACAGATGGAAAAAATAAAAAGATTACTAGCAATGATGAACATCAGTCATAAATGCATATTCTGTAATCAAAATTAAACTTGTTTATTACGTTCGTTTCAGAAAAGAAATATAAATTGTAGAATGACATAGGACAAAATTACTACAGAAAAAAGGTAACACTATTTAATAGGATAGATTTAAAACAAGAACATGCTTCGCGTGGCACTAATTTATGCAATTAGGCAATTGTCAGCAAGTTTTAAATTAATTTTAATGAACGCTCATTGTTCAAACATCTTGTCACTGAGATTGCTGCATTTTCGAAGGTTGGTCATCGTCGCATAAGAAAACATCCTCATAAACATAAACATAAAATTGAGTCGTCTGTGAATGCGAAACGGAAGAAACACGGATAAAAATGAAAGATATTTTTCACATTAAGCGAGTAATGTACACATTGAGTAATTTGCATTATATTGTATCTCAATTATATTTAGAAATGTTCGAATTATGTAATGCAATTACAATGTAATTCAAATGCTGTGTATATAAAATACAATGTTATTCAATTACAATGTAATTCAAATACTGTGTATATAAAATACATTGTAATTCAATTACGTAATTCAATTACAATGTATTTAAATTAACACAACTCTGACTATAAATAACAAGAGTCTCGAAATGTCTCGAACAATGAGTATGAAATTTTGATACGGCAACTTTTAAAACTTCTCTTCTATATTCCTTTTTACACGCCATTCGATTATTTACGAAGAATGCGCGTTAACATTAGGGAACAAACAGGAACAAAGACAAAACAATATTCAATAGGGCCTACTTCCACTCATGAATATGAATAATGACCACTAAAAAATACACGTATAAGATATTGTACTAAGTTCTATAGTATATGTAAGAACATTAGAACTGGAGGAAACGAAACTTTGGCAACTAAGATAAAAATGGACAGCTATTAAATTCGCGAAGAGCGTTCGAAAGAAATGTACGGTATACTAGATAGCTACTAGTGAATGCAGACAAAATAGAATAATAATAACGGGCCAAAGACAACAAAACCGTACCATTTCCGCGACAAAGGTTGAACGTCATTCGAACAATCCGAGTTCTACCGTACTCTTTTCCCGGCCATCGATACTCCGCACACGATTTCCACACAACGAAGTTTCTCCGCAACTTCCAGGCTTCATTTGTCGGTCGTATCCTTTTTATATATACTTATTCTTAGTCTGTAGACATGCCCAGATATTTTGCTCAAGACAAACTATTTTTGCGTATACCACTGTACGCGTGTTTATCGAACGCGGTGCGTCGCGATACGCGGGACTGTCGAAGCGTGTTTCCTTTGTAACACAGAAAGGCTGAAATTGAAGGGTGCTAAGCTCAAAGATGATTGTATACCGTTCTGCGCATGTAAGAAATGGAGTGCGAGAGAGAGTGGTGAGAGAGAGAGAGAGAAAGAAAGAAAGAAAGAAAGAGCGAGACCGAGAGAAAGAATAAGGGAAAGAATGCAAAGAAAATTGAAGGAAACGAAAGGGACCGTGCGAAAGGGAGAGAGAGAATGTAAGACAGCAACTTGAACTAAGAAAGCGAGCGAGGCGAAAGGAAGGCGGGAGATTGAAAAACGAGCTGATAAAAAAGAAAGAAACATTGGAGAAACTATATTTTCGGGAATTTTTTTCGCGGTTGAAAGGGCAAAAGAGAAGATTCGGAAAACAGAAGATATACGACGGTGTAATGAAGAGATTTCGATTACGAACGCGTGCCTCGACTCGAAACGACCTCGACATTCGATTCTACCTTTCCACGAGCGATATTTTAAGCGTTTACCATAGAACTCGCGAGGAGAACGGTCCGAAGCGTTTTGACTACAGCGATGGGATCATGTTTCCTTAATAACGATGCGGTAATATACGGTGTTCACTTTTAGTTAACGAATATTTATTTATATCTCGTAAATTATTATGTATATTATAATTTAAGTAAATTATTCGTCTTCTCTCGTTTGAAACAACATCCGGTACAAGTGTTGTTAATTTAAGTATTATAGAATAGTTAACCGCTTGGCTCGCAGCAAGTCGTTCTATCATTTTGTCGTGCAAGATCACAAACAGAAAATGTTTAAGATAATTGTACGATGAGAATTTATTTCAGATTCTCCACTAACCAGAGTTGTGTTGAATTAGTTCACGAATTCTAATTACAAAGTAATTCAATTACATTGTACTCGATTATTTCGTAATTCGAAATTCAGTCGCTTCATTCAATTAAATTACATAGCAATTTGTAATTCTGGTCTCTTATTCAATTAAATCACAATGTAATTCAATTTTGCAATTGAAACGCAATTATAAAGTACAGTGTAATTATGAGTTATATATAAAAAGAACAAGAGGTGGAGAAAGAAAATGAAGTGTTATAGGACGAATCGAATGCTTGCGGATTTGTTCAAATTGATATTTTCTCTGTAGACTTTCATTTCTATTTTCCTTAACGTAGATAAGACTATAAACAGAGTTGTGTTGAATTACAAATGAATTACTTTACGAATTCTAATTACAAAGTAATTCAATCACATAGTATTGAATTATTTCGTAATTCGAAATTCAGTCGCTTTATTCAATTAAATTACAACGTAATTCGATTTTGCAATTGAAATGCAAGTAAATTATGGATTCTATATAAGAAGACTAAGATAAAAAGTAAAATACAATGTAATTCAATTACGCAATTCAATTACAATGCATTTAAATTAACACAACTCTGACTATAAATAAAAAGAGTCTCGAAATGTCACGATCAATGAGCATGAAATTTTGATACGACAACTTTTAAAACTTCTCTTCTATATTCCTTTTTACTATTCTATTATTTACGAAGAATGCGTGTGTACATTAAGGAACAAACAGTAACAAAGACAAAAAATATTAATTTCGATTACACTCATGATTCGCGTAATTAGCAATTGAATGAAGTGGAAGGTTCGAATTATGTAATGCAATGACAATGTAATTCAAATACTGTGTACATAAAATACAATGTAATTCAATTACGTAATTGAATTACAATGTCTTTGAATTGGACAATATTCGACTTTCAAAATAGACACGGCCGATTATGCTCGAGAGCGATATCGTTGCAAGGCAAGCGGTTAACTTCTTCCGGAGCTGCGTTCAGTTTTATGGAAGTAATGAAATGATTGGCAGCAAAAGCGTTTACTTTGACGTGTGTAGATTAAGTCTCTGAAGCTTCTGTACTCGGAAAATATTTTGTACTTCTACGAGCATTGTTTTCGTTGTACCTAAAACCGATCTGCGGTCTCTCCTGACGCGTTGTTTCGGTATGGTTGCGACACTGTTGGTCCCATCGTTGTTAACGAGGCACGTGTTTCCGCGTGTGTTGCGGTTTCGCGTAACGATAAGCAATCGTGGTGACGGAGTCGCGTGCGTTTTGCGAGTCTCGAGTATGCGAGAATTCGTGTGGTATTTGTCTCTCTGCGAAGCTCGACCGTGTCCGGGGGCTGTTCACGGGCCCCACGCCACGGTCCCCGTTGTAATCGGTAACGTTACAATAAGCGATTTACTTCCTTGACGAAAGGTATGTCACGGGATAACGTAGGCGAGTAGATCCTCGAGGAAACTGATACACGGACGAGAAAGAGCAAAAGGAACAAAAGAAAAGCAGTAAGAAGAGAAGAGAAGAGAAATCTTTGTCATCCAATAGTCAACGTAAAAGTCTGCGAACATACAATTATTACTATATAAAGGAACGGAGGGTCCTTCGAACCATATAATTGTATTTTTATATTGTTTTTTACCAACCGACGCCCGCCAGGCGTCCCTACTGATTTTTCTCTTCCGTTTTCTAAACGATCGAACTAATTCGAAACCTAGCTGGCCGTGATCCATCCTCGATCAACCATTTCGCTGCTGACACGGAACTGTATGCTCGACGAATCGCTCGATAGTTGTTTAAACAACACAGAATACGTTTATGCGATCACATAGCGAAGATAGCAGACCTTTTTGTATCTATCGCAATTGAACCGATGGTAGCTCAGAGAAAGACACTTGTGCACTTCCCAGCAAACAAAACAATGCTATTCTTTAAAACAATGCTATTATTCTTTCTAAATTATTATTATTATTTTTCGAATCTGTTTAGTTAAGTTAAAAGCGAATAAAGAGAATGTATATTAAAGCGACTCGAAGCGACTCATACACAAAGCAATTTAGGATACTAATATTTTAACTAGACAGTGGACCTTCATGTAAAATAAAAATTTTCTGCCTGAATTCCAACAAACTGGAGGCAAATAGAAATTTATTTTCTTTCTTAACGTGTTTAATAGGGTGAAAATAATGTGACAGTATTTGTTACATTATTAGTTAACATTTTTATCACAATTGCATCTAATCCGCTGTCTAATTATCATCCATTTCCACTGGCAATGGCGCAAGTGTCTTCCCACCGATGATTTTTCCTTCTTTAGAACGTGTCCGCGGAAAAAATGGTTCCAATCGGTGCGAAATTGCGCGCGTTCGAAGATCGAAATTGTACGACAATTGTACAATTGGTACAATTGTAACACATCTCCAAAGCTATGCCCACATTTGTCACCGTCAGGGTACATTTGTGTTGTAAAAGCTGCGAAGAGTTTCTTTCATTGGTGTGTTTATAGTGGAGCTGCGATAATAGTACATACAATTTCAGTGATTCAAGGTTTCACAAAACCGAGTGATTCAGAAACAGAAATTCGTGTAACGACTAACGATACGCGCTGAACCGTCTAGAATTGTTATCATTAGACTGCGGATCTTTATGCATTTATGAGGAAATTGATTGGGTGAAATATAAAGCAGTAATAGATTAGACAAATTTAAGAAAACAGGGTAACATTGTTTTTAATGCAACAAAGTCATCAAGGGATGAAATCAATTTTTATTTTCTTCCTGCTTGCCACAATCAATGCAGAATATTATTTTGCATAAAGATCCGCAGTCTAGTTATCAATTAAGCAGCATGTTACGCCGATAGAACGAGACGCGATGACAAATGTGAACATTGTTTGAATGCGACAGTGATCCAGATCAATCGATCGAGCCCCGTGGCCGTTCCTTTGTCCTCGGCGTTTCCCGATGAGATTTTTCCAAGTGTCGTGCGCCACCGACCGTTCGCGTGCACGTTCCCGTCGCGACATATATCGCAGATTCTGCAACCCACCAAAAGACTGAGCGATCTAATGTTCGACTAGTAGGTAAATAATCGAAAGTTAAATAGTTGACCGCGGCCTGTACGGTCGCGGCCGTTCTTTTTAATGGATCAACGTCTCGCCGGGGGCATGGGCGGTGTCGAGCACATGTCCCGTCTCGTCCCGCCCGCCTCCAACGATTTTTCTCGTACATTCCTATTACGATGTAGGTTAATTTTATGATACATACATACGATATAGTTACGCCGTCGACGAGGTTTCACGGACGCCCCGAGGCCGATATCCGCGGTCGAACCGCTGCGAGACAAGTTTCAGACAACGTACTCCGCGTTAGGGCTGTTACTTTTCCGAAACTGCGACTCTTCGAAGATTTGAAGAATTCGAAAGGAACTTCGAAGATTCGAAGAATTCGAAGATTCAAAGAATTCGAAGGAAACTTCGAAGGATTCGAAGAGAACTTCGAAGATTCGAAGGGAACTTCGAAGATTCGAAGATTTGAAGAATTCAAAGATTCGAAGAATTCGAAGGGAACTTCAAAGGTTCGAAGAATTCGAAGTTTCAGAGAATTCGAAGATTCGAAGAATTCGAAGGGAACTTCAAAGGTTCGAAGAATTCGAAGTTTCAGAGAATTCGAAGATTCGAAGAATTCGAAGGGAACTTCAAAGATTCGAAGGAACGAAGGGAACTACGAAGTTCCGAAGTCTTCAAAGTGCACGAAGTTGTAACTTACCAGTTTCATATTGTGTCATGATTAGACTCCTGATGTTTACTCCAAGTAAAAAGTTTGTGCATCAATTACAAGACACAGGAGCTAACTATAAACTTATATTCTTCATTAATAATTTCAATGTGGTGAAAATAATATATTTAATACTCTTAAAGTCTTTTAATATTTTCACTGTTTAAAATTGCACGTGCTCATTTTCGTTATAAATGCATAAAATCCGGAGTCTAGACATGATTTTTGTCAAATAAAAATATTGACAGAATTTTCACAGAATATCAATACAACCAGTTAAGTAGGGTATATACACAGGTTCTAATTCACTTTCCAATTCACGATAGAGCCGTATTGCGCGAGCCTGTTTCTAGGCGAGGGGCGGTGGGGGGCGCGGGGGTTTTACAAAGATTTCTTATCTTTATCTCATCCGGTGTCATGTTTCACATCCGGTGTCATGTTTCAAGGACAGTTTCTTACACTTATTTCGTGTCTTGGATAACCTTGATTTTTTTTTCAAGGACAGTTTCCCACGGGGACACATGCACGCTCTTTCGTTTAAGACGGTTGACCTTGAACGTGGTCGAACGTGTTTCGCGGTATGATACCCCTTTTTCAATGTAATAGAGAGAGAGAGACCATTCATAATGTAAGAGAGAGATTCTAATTAACTTTTCAGAGCGGTATAGAGTTTCCCTTATCTTTTCGATGCATGTACCCAGATAACACCGGACGTCCGTTGACATTATTCGGACGTCCGTGGGATGTACAGAGGTCCACTGGACATCCATCGGATGTCCGGGTGCTATTTGGGTAGGCTTGTGTCCGAACGTGTTTCACGGTTCTTATTCTTATCTATATCATTCAAGATGTAAGAGGAGCGTTTCATAATCTGTAGTAGCATCCTTTCACGGCTGGTGTCGAGTTGCCAAGCCGAGACATCTGGACACATCGTAGGTACAAAAGAGAAATATTATAAATAATATTTTATATTATTTATTACATTATTGATAGATAAAGACATTTTATATCACAATTTGTTTATATTATCAACAGACATTCAATTCCGAAGAAGAGCTTGCGGCATTCGTGCGCGGCTGGCGTTACGCCATTCGACGATATCATAT
>CM052253.1:2460770-2489477 GCA_028455795.1 Lasioglossum marginatum | reverse complement strand
ATATGATATCGTCGAATGGCGTAACGCCAGCCGCGCACGAATGCCGCGCACGAATGCCGCGCGTTCCTCTTCGGAATTGAATGTCTATCGATAATATTTTATATTACAATTTGTTTATATTATCAACAGACATTCAATTCCGAAGAAGAGCGTGCGGCATTCGTGCGCGGCTGGAGTTACGCCATTCGACGATATCATATAGAGGTTGAGGATTGGGATGTGAGGAGTCCAAGTCATATTACAGCAGTCCAAGTGCTGTTTTTAGATACGGTATATATATATATATATGTATATATATATAATGCATATATATAATACATATAATATATATAATACATTATGTAATACTTACATTATGAATGGTCTCTCTCTCTCTCTTACATTGAAAAAGGGGTATCATACACCGTGAAACACGTTCGAACACGTTCAAGGTCAACCGTCTTAAACGAAAGAGCGTGCACGTGTCCTCGTGGGAAACTGTCCTTGAAAAAAAATCAAGGTCAACCAAGACACGAAATAAATGTAAGAAACTGTCCTTGAAACATGACACCGGATGAGATAAAGATAAGAAATCTTTGTAAAACCCCCGCGACCCCCACCGCCCCTCGCCTAGAAACAAGCTTGCGCAATACCGCTCTATCGTGAATTGGAAAGTGAATTAGAACCAGTGTACATACTCTACTCAGTTATATATAACTAATATATTTAGAAATGTATATAGAATTTCATGAAAACGAAGGAACACAAGATAAAACGAACTAGATAGATCTTTTAATCTTCTAATAATTCACTATGGAGGTTCGAAATTCGGAGCTCCGACCTTCGAAGGAAAGTAACAGTCCTACTCCGCGTGCCTTACAAGAAGTCCTTCGAGACGGCCCAGGGACAAAGGGGGTTCTCGCTCGCAGCCAATGGTTAGGCTTTGACGTCACACACTTCAGCCAATACAGTAATGTCCCAATCTAAGTCCAACGGAGGAGACTGCTCTATGTCACTTCGCCTATCCATTCCACTGGGGAACATAAACCATTACTAATCCAATTACAAAATTTCTTTATTTTTCATAATTTTTTTATGGGACTTTTGCCAAATTATTTGTGGCATTTTTCTGATTAAAACGACACTAAACACGATATAATTTCAACTGTATTTAGCGGTTTAATTGACGGTATGTAGTAACTTTAGGACATAGAAGAGGATAGCGAGTGAAACAGAAAGAGAAACAGCGACCGCGACGGTCGGCAGAAGTTTAAAACTTATTGTATTGTTCGAAATACAAATGCGATGCTAACTTTTTTATTTTCAACTTTCTTCTTGTACAACCTTTCTCAAGATATTTGCCATATTTTTCTGATTAAAATGAGTCGTTTAACACTAAACCTACCATCACTGGTCAAAATGACCGGTTTCAGATTTTTTATTTTATGATTATAGATATAATAAAAATAATTTCATACGAAATGATTGTATAGATATGTTTAGTGGAGCACATATTACAATAGGAGCTGAACAAAGTCTAAATAAAATCAATCTTGTCATTTTTATAAGGGAACATGTACCAGTTACTTTTAAGTAACCTCCAAAGGGCTGTAGCTCCATTAATTTGCAAAAATCTGGTCTAATTCTTTGAGAACATAATTTTCGAGATATATAGCAAATTTTAAATATATGATAAATTGTAAGTTATGCTTCACATGTACAGTAAATATGGGCCAAATTATATTTTGTTTGGTGTCATTTTATTCAGAAAAATGTCGCAAATACATTGGTAAAATTTCATGAAAAATAAGTAAAAAATAAAGAAGTTATTGCATTAGTATTATCTCACCGATATGCTACTTTTTGTTGCGTCTTCAGCCGCGCTGAAGGTCCGTGTTTACATGCTGTCCTTTTCTACGTTCGGCACGGTCGACAAAGCCACAAAAAAAGTGTCCTGTTCCGATCTATGTCTCAACACAGAACCGAGAATTGACTTAGAATGGGACATTACTGTAATTCGGCTAGAACCGAAAGTTCTTTCCAATTCCTGCCAGGAGACAACTTGTGGGTAGTGATGGGATCTGAATCACTTCGAATCGCTTCGATTCAATGTTTACGACAAAAAATTCCCATCACTTGCAAGATAATTCGAAGCTTAGAACTCTTGAAACTCTTGGACGTCTTGAAAGTCTTCATAGTCTTGAAAGCCTTCATAGTCTTGAAAGCCTTAAAACCGTGGAAGGTTTGTAAGAATTGAAACTCCTGAAATGTTACATCTGTCACGAAACAATGATTACGTTATAAAAAGTATATAAAAGTTATAAAATTTATACTATTAATCTAATTTTAAGTTTGAATTTAAGTAAAATTTGTACTAAAATTTATATTAAATTATAAAAGTATATTTATTTAACACGTTAAGCGCCACGCCGAATTTGCGTGCCTTTCCGTTCAGGCCACAGTTAGCCGTCAGGCGGGCCCTGCCGGTCCGTAGGGACCGACGTGGCCTGAACGGAAAGTCTAGCGTCGGTCCCTAGGGACCAACGTGACGCTTAACGTGTTAATAACATTTAAGATTATCAAGACTTTGAAAATTTTTAAGACTTCAAGTCTTTGAAAATTTTTAAGACTTCAAGACTTTCTCGAGTTTCAAGAATTTCTGATTTCGAATAAATATCGAATTGATTCGAAACTCTGTGGTGATTGGTTTGTTCGAAAACTTTGCAAGACAGAGCATTGAATGCCCATCACTACTTGTGAGGCACGGACAGTACGCACGCGAAAATGTACAACACACCTTCTTCTCCTACCGGAGGTAGCAGGTTTGTAGAACAGTGAAACATGGCGGATTGATTTTGATTTTCCGACGGTCCAAGCCTATTGTAATTCCTCCGTGTTGACGAACGACGCGTCTCATGTACAGACGAGACGCGTATCGCCGGTATTCTTACGTTTCTGCGAACGAACGCGACGCCTACCGTGAAACACCATCGGCGACCATGTCCCGCAGGTATTTCCATATTACTAGTACAATTTTGTGCCAATAACAGATCGAATGTTAACTAAAGCGAGAGACCAGTAATGATAATATACAGAGTATTCTCACAACCATACACGTACACATTCACATATTAACACGTCATCCGGGGAAAAAATATCTTTCAGAACAGTTTCGAACCGTCTGCGAAGGCTGTAGGAACACGCAGGTACTTGGACATATTTTATTTACATTTTCTACGGTTTTTGTTTCTATCAGACAGCTGAGCTTTTATTCAACGAGAAACAGAGTACCGCGATTAATTAATAAATATATTTTTAAGAAGATCTAGGGATTGCACGAAAAACGCATTTCTTAGAAAACAGTTTTCCTATTTCATTCACATTTTTTACGGTTTTTGGTTCTATCAGACAGCTGAGCTATTATTCAACGAGAAACAGAGTACGGCGATTAATTAACTGTATTTTTAAGAAGATCTAAGGGATTGCTCGAAAAATGTATTCCTTAGAAAACAGTTCTCATATTTTATTCACATTTTTTACGGCTTTATCAGACAGCTGAGCTTAATAGCTCAGTTGAATAATTTCAACGAGAAACAGAGTACGGTGATCAATGAACTGTATTTTAACACTAAATCTACCGAGTACTAAAAGCGATTAAAATGTTTTAGCTTACAAAAATGGCAAGGCTCTGTTTATTTAGATTTTGTGTAACTTTAATTACAATATGTGCTTGGATAAAGAAATTTACTGAATCAATTTCCATGTAAGTAACTTCGTAATTTCAATAATTGTAAGATGAAAAATATAAAACCGGTCGTTTGACCGGCATTGGTAGATCTAGTGTTAAAGAAGATCCGTGGAATGATCGAGAGACGCATTTCTTAGAAAACAGTTTTCCTATTTTATTTACATTTTCTATTCTATCAGACTTTTGCTCTATCAGACATCTGAGCTATTATTCAACGAGAAACAGAGTACGGCGATCAACGAACTGTATTTCAAAGAAGATCTAAGGACTGCTCGAAAAACGCATTTCTTAGAATACAATTTTCCTGCTGTTTTATTTCGAATTCCGTGGAGCATGTGCGTCTAGTTTAGTAGTTTGTATTGATTATGTTTGCTGAAATTAGAGAGCCGATATTTCTGCGAATCATTTCCAGTAATAGCCATTGCGACAGAGATGAAGTTACTTGGTAAAGACGCCCTGGAGTTAAGTATAAAAAATATGGGTTACGATATTCGCATAAGATGTAAAATATAGGTTTGCATTGTTAAAAACCTTGATCGTTATCTGACTCTATATTATTTTACAAAGCTTTGGATATCTATGTTTGAACACTGTACTCTTGCAGTTTCAATGTCCAAAATTATTATTTAGAAAGAGGAAATCCTGGGTACACTAACAGCCGTACTAGCTGTCCGGCTTCTCTCATTAATAATTTTGATATGGTAAAAGTAGTATATCAACATTATTAAACTAAATCCGTAGACTCTGTACAATAATTCGAAATTCCAGTCTTTCGCCAGCTGTCTAATTCAGGTAGAAAATCTAACTCATGAGTGCACAGCGGATCTCCATGCAAATCAAAATTTTTATACAACAATTGCGATTTATATAAGCTAAGTAAAAATTTATTTTGCTCCTTCATAATTTTGATATGTTAAACTCTTTTAATCTTTCTATTATTTTGAATTACACCTATATTACACCTATTATTTTTGTCATAAATGCATAAAATCCGAAGTCTATTTATCAGATACCCGAGTAATTTGCTCTATCTGGGGTAGTTTTGCTCTATTGGATGCTCGGCTATCTCATGAGTAGACAACGGATGTTATGCATCTATGACAAAAATGAGAAAATGTAATTTAAAAGAGTAAAAACATTAGAAGAATTTAAACATACCGTTATGTTATTTTCAACCTGTTAAACATATTAAGAAAAAGAATAAACTTTTATTTCGCTTCAGTTTGTTCCGATTTAGGTAGAAAATTTTTATTTTGCATAAAGATGCAAAACTACTGTTTGCTCATGAGTAGACAGCGGATTTTATGCATTTATGACAGAAATGGGTAGGTTTAATTTAAAATAGTTAAAACAGATTTTCAAAATACCATTATATTGTTTTTCGTTTTTTCGTTTTTTTTCGTTTCGTTTTTGTTATTTGTTTTCATCATGACCTATCAAATATATTAAGGAAGAAAATACATTTCTATTGCACTCCAGTTGGTTGCAATTCAGCTAGAAAATTCTTATTTTGCATGAAGATCCGCTGTCTACTCATGAGATACCCCCCTAGTAGCATTTATGGTTGGCCAATGGTGGCTAATGGTTGAGAGTTTGTTGGGGAATGGTTAGTGGTTTTGCCTACAAATCCCCAACGTAGGGCCAACGACGAAAAATTATGTCAATTTGCCAAGGAATACCCAACGTTGGGTCTACAGATATCATAATCGGTTAAGTAACGTGAAATTTACAACGATTATACTACATTGGCTCAACGAAAATCTGCCAACATTTAAATATATTAAATATATCGTCGACGGCAGAAATGTTGCTGCGACCAAAAATATGTTATATTCCAAATTGATTTTTTTTTCTTATTTCTAAATATACGTACAATTTGTAATTTTTGATCCACTAAAGTTTTATTGTGAGCAGCCTTAGAATGTTTTCATTTCTTTAATTTCTCCATTTTCCAAAGGAAAGGCAAGGGGTAGTGTTCATGTAGTATAAGAATTTTTTCTTATTCTACATTTCTACATTTCTTATTCTTCTTCTTTAATTTAAATTTGTTGACGTATCTAGTAGCCCAGATCATAGCATCCACGCACAAAACTCCTCTGTAGGTTCAGCGATAAGGCATATACTTACTACGCAAGCAGGGTCCGGGTTCAAGTCCGACGTGGGTATTATTTAAGTTTTTTTCTTTTTTCCCCCAAATTTTACCGTGGAAATACATTGTTAATATGTATATTATTTATGATATACCATAAAAATAACTATAAAAGAGAAAATCAGAATAAAATGTTAGTGGACTCTGTTGGCCGTTCGTCTTATAGTAACGTTGGCCCTACGTTGGGTATGATCGTTGGCCCAACTGAATAAAAGGCAACATTTGCCATTGAATTGTATTCAGCAACGGTTGCCCAACCAATACCGCCAACGTAGGCCCAACAAAACGCCAAACATAAATGCTACTAGGTCCGGGCAGGGCCGGATTAAGCCCAGTAGCAGGAATAGCAAATGCTACGGGCCCCGCGCTTGCAGCAGAAAATGTTTACCTTGTAAAATTGTGTAATAGCCCTGGCTACCGTTTACAGAAGTTTTTGCTAAAATAAAAAGGTCATTCATTTTTTCTTATTTTTATGATATTGTCATGCAAAACCTACGGCCTCCTGGTTACATTTGCTACGGGCCCAGCGCTGGCTTAATCCGGCCCTGGGTCCGGGTAGTTTTGATCTACCCGGGTATCGTACATAAAACAAAGTAAAGGTAAAGGTACTAGCTCTAGTGTAAAACTGACACGAGGGACGGATGAGGGTTAATATCTTTCGAGAGTAGTTATCTAAATCCGTGTACTCTGCTGTACGTAGTAATAGTAATGATATTTGGTCCTCCCAGGGTTTCAAATCCATTTACCACTCTCCCCCTCTTCCACTCTCACTATCGCCCAATTTCAGCGGAATCTACTTTTGAAGTGAAACTTCTTTTGGCAGGGTGTAAGCCTAATTCGCGTCACGGAATTCGCGACACGAAAAAGCGTAATGGTCAATGATATAAGTGGGGGAATTTATTTCATACGTACAATACTCTCCCCATTCTTACCGACTACACAGAGTGTAAGTATAACGTTACGCGTTTTCGTGTCGCAGCCGGTTGTGCCGTATACCCTCTCTTCTCTCCGTTGAGAGCGGTGAGTAAGGCTAGCGCGTTACTCGCTTTCGAATCGCTGGTTTTCTTAAAAAATGGCTGTATCTCGGAAACGATGCGTTTCTTGGAAAAACAAACGGTTTTCGAGAAAATTGAGGAAACGTTAATGCAAAACTCATTTTTCTCGAATATCTTCTAAACTATGCATCGAATCGAAAAACGTGTTACACAATACCTGTTAATCTTCACGTTCTGCAACTTTTATGTCGTATAACTTTTCTTTGAAACACAAACAGTTTTCGAGAAAATTGAGAGAACGATAATGTAAACTCATTGTTCTCGTATATCTTCTAAACTATGTATCGAATCGAAGGATGTGTTAAACAAAATCTGTAGACGTTCACATTCTGCATCATTTATGTTGTATCAGTTTCCTTCGAAAAACAAACGGTTTTCGAGAAAATTGAGAAAACGTTAATGTAAAACTCATTTTTCTCGAATATCTTCTAAACTATTTGTCGCATCGAAAAATGTGATGCATAAAATCTGTAGATCTTCATATTCTGCATCTTTTACGTAGTATCGGTTCTTTTCGAAAAACAAACGGTTCTCGAGAAAATTGAGAAAACGTTAATGTAAAACTCGTTTTTCTCGAATATCTTCTAAACTATGTATCGAATCAAAAAATCATACGCGTAGAAAACCACGCGCGACAGAAGTGAAACTTCTTGCAGTCTAGTAATGAACGACCAAAATTTTCGACGCAAAGAAGGACAGCGTATGGGAAAGAAAGAGACATAGTTCAAAGCATTTACCATACACTGTCCTTCTTTGCGTCGAAAATTTTGGTCGTTGATTACTAGACTGCAAGAAGTTTCACTTCTGTCGCGCGTGGTTTTCTACGCGTATGATTTTTTATTACGGTGGGTTCCGAACCACCTATTTGCCAACAACACGCAGCGCGTACTCAGGGGGGTCAACCCCCGGCGTGTACCGAGCGGTTACCCATCCAAGCACTGCCTGCGCCCATCGCTGTTTAACTTCGGTGATCGTACCGGTTCTTGCAGCGAGGCAATGGTCGTTGACGTACTCTGCTGTACAACAATTCGAAATTCCAGTCTTTCGCCAGCTGTCGTTCGAAACACCGAAATGTTCAAGTACCCCCGCGCCCCTACAAAATACGACAGAATGCAATTATAACAGAACATAACAAACAATAGCTGTTATTCGACAGGATACTATTCGATAAGGATATAGGATAATATTCGACTGTCAGATACCGGAGCGAACCGCTGCCCCGTGCACTCCCGAAAGATATTTTTCTCCCCGATGACTGAATATCCATATCTACCGCCGTCACATTTCCAGGCGACATCACGTGCGTCATTCGTATCCCCGAGGTCGGTGGCGTTTCGTAGCCGAGGTCGAAGGACATCATCTCGTCACCTAGGTTTCGAAGCACACAGAACAGTCTGACTCATATCCGACAAATGCCGAACTGCCAAATAATATATTTCATCCCTCTATAGCTCTTCTTCGCTCCCTTACGGTGTAAGCTCCCCCCCCCCCAAACACTTGTACAAAAAAAGAAACAAACAAACAAAAACAAAAAAAAGAGGTGTAAAAGGAAGAAAGGCGTATAACGATGAAACGCGCGAATACGAGGCGCGTGTATATCTGCGTCGTGTTAGAATGCGAGAAACCTGTACCTTTCGAGGCGGCGCGACGCCTCGCGTCGTCTGCTTTTAGTTTAGAAACGGAACGAAAACAAAAAAAAAAGGATGAACGAGAGAGGTGCGCGTTCGAGTTTCGGATCGACGGAGGCTCGAGAAGAAAATCGAACGCGTGGCTGACATCGGGAAGAGCTGTATCGTTTCGACGCGCGATCGACGCGACGCGCTGATTCACTGGTGGATTCCTCGGAGATTTGGACACCGTGCAGTGTCGCCAGGAACGACCGATACTGGTCGGTTTTACCTCTCCTCCTTTTCCCCTTCCACTATCCCATTCCACCGCCATAAGCACACTCCAACGTCCCCCACTAAAACCGTAGACTGATCACGTGACGTGCCGGCGGTGCCCGTCGCGCACGCGCAACGTGTCTCCCATTCGCCCCACTCAATCCCCGTCGCGCACGCGCAATGTGTCACATGTTATCCTGGTCATCAGAGAGGGGATAAATCGTATTCCCCTCGATTCTCTCGATCTGGCGACACTGAACACCGTGCACCCTACTGAAAGCTTACGCTTTGTGGGAAGTGATTGGAAAGAGGAATGAGAAACAATTTTCAGGGAACGACGATTGTCGCCAATGGAGCGTGTGAGTAGTTACGGAACTGTTCAAAATTAACCCTTTGCACTCGGAAATATTTTAACGAAAACATTTCTTCTTACCTAAAATATTTCCATTCTGTACGATTTTTTTTCGTTTTATGCTGTTACGTCCTAAGGTGGACGTATCAAAGATTTGATAGTTTAATTGAAGTTTAATTTGAAAGATTAGAATTGAGATACAACGGCCTCGGTTCGGGTAATTGAGGATTTCTTAAATTCTACGGCTTTGATCTTGGAATTGGAACGTAGAAATCGAAGTTGGGTAATTTCTTTAAAAATCATTTGATATTTTATCTTTTTGAATAGAAATAAACGAAAGTATATTTTGAGCACCAAATTTCGGGTACATAATGTTTCTCGAAGTCTTATTATAATTTGTTAGTAATTACCGCTAGGCAGATTTCTTCTTTGTTTAGAACAGTCTTCTTGCTTGCTGAAGGTGGTGCGTTGATTTGGAAGTGGTTTTTGGAGGTTTGTGCTCCGGGGGTTTCTGCGTTGATTTGGAGGATGTGGAAAATATAACCACAATCCAGCAGGTTATCCCGCTTTTCAAACTTTAACTTCACGGAATGAACGCACTTTTGAACTTTGATTATGACAACGTATTGACGACTGCTGATGGTGTACTGTATTTTGTGGACTGAGCTCCTAATGAGGAGCCATCCCTTTTATAGATCGATCAATCCTATGTTCTTAGCTTAATTTTCATAAGGTGGTTACTTCATCAATTCTTCTTAATCGATTTCTTCTTAATCACTTTCTTCTCTGTCACTCTCTTCTTAATCACGTGCATTGTATTTTTTTATCCTCCTCTTGGCTAGATCATATTACTCTGCGCATCTCATAGATCGATTTCTTCTTAATTGCTTTCTTTTCAGTCACTCTCTTTTTAATTGTGTGCATTGCATTTTTTTATCCTCCTCTTGGTTAGATCATATTACATCTGTGTATCTCGTAGATCGCGGAACAATTCATTGCTCATCGATTCTTCTAAAAAATCTTCGCAGTCTTCAGTGATGGACAGTCTTCAACGGATATTTGCCCTGTGATTTATATTTGGAAATGACTCAATCATTTAATGAAATAAATTTCGCTACGTATTTATTTCGTTCAATAAAGATTCAAATTCAAAAGGAGTTTTCCTAATTCTATCGCACGCAATGTGATGTAATATACGATAGTTCGACGTTGATTATCAACAATAGTATTTAATATTTAATTTCTCGTACAACATTCGTACAACATTATTAGAGCAAGCATAAAAAGAAATTCAAAAGGTATATGTTATACATGATTGATTATATCAATTATTAGTGACGGCTGAACCACCGGACGTGACAATGCATATTAACCCCTTGCCCTACGATTTATTTTACAATTTCAATGATTAGAACTTTCTTTGTACACTCCCGCTCATAAGTCTTAGGACACCTCTGGTTTTTAGTAAAACTCTGGTATTTCGTATAGATTATGAACCTTTAACTGTATTAACTACATAATATAAATATAATGGTAATGATCCAACACAGACGTTAAAAATGTGTAAAAACTATTTGGATCAACTCCAATGTAATAATTCGTTGAAAATTATGAAATGGCCACCCCAATCACCAGATTTGAACCCCATAGGAAAATTATGGGATGAACTGGATAGACAGGTACGAAACTTTTGCCCTACTTCGAAAACATATTTATGGAATAATTTGGAACGAGGATGGAATAATATAACAACAGAAAGTATGAAAACAATTGATCACGCGGAGGCCAAGAATAGTGGAAACTGTAACAAAGAAACGTGGCGGATTCTTCGATGAAAAGAAAATATAAATATCTTTTTACTTCTTGGTAAGATTTTCGATATATGAGTGCAGCATCCTTTCCTTGACATATAAACCTTTAAATATGGAAAAATTTATTCACATCCTTCAACGATTATTTCATTTTTACAGAGTTGAATACAAGTATGATCACTGTCCTAAGACTCGTGAGCGGGAGTGTATTTCGTAATTTCCTAAAATGGAGAAAATTTATATCTATTCCCAGATAGCACCCGACGTTTCATAGACGTCTGTTTTACGTCGTTTTTAGGTCTGAATGTCTTACGTCTAAAAAAAGACGTCTATTTGGGGACATCGTTTTTATGTCTTTTCGGAGATGTCTAAAAAGACGCCTAAAAAACGTCTTTTCGGAGATGTCGTCCAGAAAGACGCCTGAAGACGTCTCTAAGACATACCCTTTTGTAACACAAGACATTCAGGAGATTTTCGGGAGCCGTTCAGACGTCTTTCAGACGTCCGAATGTCTTGCAGCAGGCGTATTACAGATGTCTTTGAGATGTCTCAATGCTATCTGGGTTGTATGCCTATATGTTCTCCAATAACTATATACATTAACAAAACTAAAATAGAATTTCATCTCGGTTTAAAGGAGATTAATAACATCTTCACACATCACGAATCTGACACGATATTGTAGGGCAAGGGGTTAAACTGATGCAAATTGCTCATGCAATATTCAAATGTTTAATAATTTATTCGATATGAAATCATTTAATAACGTAACAAATTATTTTAGATTACTGATATAGCAATATTTAGTGGTGCCTCAGAATCGCCACCCGAAATTACGGGTACCCGACCAGTCGAGCCCGAAAAAGTCCGGTGGCCTCGGGCGAGTACCCGACACAAAAGATCAGGTGTGATAAGAGTATATTCAACCCGCATTTAGAAATTTAAAATATAATAGTTTCCGTACAATGCGATGCACTGTTTTCTTTTCTTGACATGCATTTTTAAAATCTGATTTCATTTACATAAAATACGAGATCATTTAAAAATCTGAAAGAATGCGTATAAAATCAGATTGAGGAACCACCCGATTAATATTTTCGCGTCCCGACCCGAACCCGGAAAACTACCCGAACCCGAATTTTCGGGTACTCGTCCACCCCTGAAAGTAAAACCTTCCAAAAGCCGAATTGATCTGAATCTTCGAATAGTAATCGATGTGTCTACGTCGT
This sequence comes from Lasioglossum marginatum, assembly GCA_028455795.1. Taxonomy (NCBI): domain Eukaryota; kingdom Metazoa; phylum Arthropoda; class Insecta; order Hymenoptera; family Halictidae; genus Lasioglossum; species Lasioglossum marginatum. The sequence continues at coordinate 2,477,271 of CM052253.1, read as the reverse complement.
AATCGGGCGTTTTCTGGAATCGATACGTTATTCGACGCGTGAACGACGCATTTTAGAATGTTAACTGTAATTTTTAAGAGTTTAGCAAACCGCCGTCGAGCCGATACAGCCGTCCCGATGGCTTTTAGAATTACGTTGTGCACGAACATTGCGCATTAGTCAGCGACCGCTAAATATTGTATTGGCGAATTCGTGTTCCTTTCACGATTGTATTCTTTTTACGAGGAATTGGCGTGTACCTTGTGAATGTGAATTTGTTCTCCGGCTTCCCCTTTTTTTTTTATTCGCCGACACGTTCGCTACTAAACGTTACGCGCGTTGCCAACGAGTTACGAATCACTCTGTCAACGGGAGGTAACCGATTACACTCGCTTGTTCAGCGAACGAGGTTAAGTGAATGTAAATAGCTGCATGAATTCGCGAAATGAGCAAATAAATTAAGTATTTCTGAAATTGTTACTCTGGGATGTTTACTTCTATTTATCTCATCGAACGGTCGTGGCTTTATCGAGATTCATCCAGCGGTTTCAGAGTTTCGGCCAACAGTGTTCTCCTAAAAATGTTGAATAATATTTTCTTGGAAGATGCAATTCTTCAAGCCGTTCCAAGCAACTTCTTTCTTGGTGAAAATGTTCTCCGCGACTTTGTTACGGAGTTATTAACGAAAAACACGGATCAATAAAAAAACTCTGGCTCGGCCAATGTCAATGTCACGCTCAGCGGGGCCGGAGCTGCTCTTTACTTTATCGGACTTAAAATTTTTGCCTTTCTTCTATAAATTATTATGTATTTGGTATGTAATCTAGTAGATCTGTACTCGGACAACCTGCTGATCGAAGTTTCGATCCTGTAGAACCAATGGTTCAGGAGTTATGGTTGCTTAAAGTTGAGCAATTTGCAGTGTGTTTGACAGATAAGATCGCCGCCATATTGGTTTGTAGTGTCGATCGCGCGCCGCTTACCGCTAGATGGCAGCATGGGCACGCGTTAATGCTGATACAGTAAATCCTCTATGCACGTAATAAGGCCGTTACACGATAAACGCAAAAAAATATCCCCTCCTCTGTAGTAATCTGATCTCGGCTCGGGTATATCGGCGTGAATCACTACTAATGCGACGCGGTCGAGTCGCAGTCGTCGGCGCAGTTCAAAGGCCCGTGCGTCATCACAATGTAATAGCAAAATAATATCTCTTTTATTATCATTTATTTTTTTATGAAACTTTCACCAATATATTTGTGGCATTTTTCTGATTAAAATAAGACCAAACACGATATAATTTCAACTGAATTTAGTGGTTTAATTGGCGATGAACGTTTCGGGCGCAAGGAAGGACAGCGTATGGGAAAGAAAGAGAATCGCCGTCGCTTCGGTCTCGCTCTTTACACGCTTCTCTACGTTCGGCTCGGCCTTTGAAGCTCAAAAAACATTTATCTACGATAAATGCAACCAAATCCCCCGGGGCTTCTGCGTTTATAGAGGATTTACTGTAAAATAGAGCGGGAATTGCGATTGTTGTTTGAATTTTGGAAGACATGGCCACGATATTGCGTTTTAATTGGTCTGGGTTAGGTTTTTGTAAATATTTTCCCCGATATTTCTTGTCAAACATTTTCTGAGATATTTTGTGCGGCCATCTAGCGGTTCTGCTCGGTAAGCAGCGCGCGATCGTCACTACAAACAAATATGGCGGCGCCCTCACCTGTCAAAAACACTGCAAATTGCTCAAATTTAAGCAACCATAACTCCTGAACCATTGATCCTACAGGATCGAAACTTCGATCTGCAGATTGTCCGAGTAAAAATCTACTGGATTACATACCCAATACATAATAATTAATAGGAGAAAGGCAAAAATTTTGAGTCCGGTGAAGTAAAGTTTACCCGGGGCCTGTCGCCGAGGCGGATCCGTTCGCTATAGTCGCGCTTGTTAAATTGCAATCATTCTACTCTCCTTTGTTCTCGGCCACATGTTTACCGAGTTTCATTAATGATCTTATAACATTAATTATTGAAGTCCATTCTCGAAATTATCATTTCTCCGATACGAATTTACAAAACCAATGCAACGACTGATATCAAGTCGCTCGTTAATAATTGTCATCGATCACTTTGTGCAGCGTGCCTGACGGTGTGGGTGAACCTTAATACTGTTAATAGATATACGTATCTAATGTTATTACTTATTAACGATTTGATTTGTAATTATCACATGGTCACGGAATTCTCGAAGCTCGTCGCGCCGAAATCGTGTCCGAGGCTATACCTTTTTACAACCTTACGCAATATCTTTTTTACAATCATGAACAACAAAGCCTTTTACACGCGACCGGAGCACCCTTAGCGAGACTATTCGAATATTTGTCACGACTCGCGCGATTTCCGAGCCTCAAGCATTACGTGTCCGAACGGACCCTACTAATAAATGCCATAGTGGTCTGAGAAGTAATTGGCTCGAATAAATAAAAACTATTGGGTTGGCAAGAAAGTAATTCTTCGGTATTTTAAAGTGAAATAGAGCCCAATATTTTTATCCAGGCAACGAATTTTAATGGATAAGATATTTTCCCTTTTGTTCGGATGATCTTTTGCCAAAAAGAATAAATAAGAAAATATTTTGTTGATTAAAGCTCATCGCTTGAATAAAGAGATTCGGTTTTATTTCACCTTAAAATGCCGAAATTACTTTCTTGCCAACCCAATACTTTAACAATCTGAGTTGTTAAAGTTTATGCGAACAATCTGTGTTGTACTTCCCACCCTCCTTCACGATCAATAAAACTGTCAAACTTTTACGCGACTCTACAATCTGCCTAATTGACCCCTGAAGAAAACAATTGGACCGTTTATTTTGAAAGTGGTTAAGTCCATTTAAAAAAAAAAGAGATATCATATAATTTGTGATTAATTTAGTGTAAACTTTTTATTTATAACTAGTTAATATACAATATCTTAAAAAATGCCAGCGCGTTGTTTAATTTAAAATTGGCCAATAAAAGAAATTGCGTAGCGATTGATTATGAAAGTGGTGTAAGTCCAATTTCCATAGACATAGATGGCGTGGTCACGTGGTTACCACACCACAGGATTGTTATGATGTTGTAAAATAACGTAACGAAATAATAAATTTATTTTACAGGAAATGAAACGAGAGAATTTCGTTTCAACAAAAAATCTACAAACGCAATTCAAAAACGGGTAAGATAAAATACTAACGGAGAAAAGGTAAACTGGCTGGAAATATGTTGGATGAGGTTTTGCAAAAGTGCACCGTATACTATATTTATATAAATATTTTATATATACATATTATATTATAATATAATATTTAATATAATATAATATAGAAAATAAATTTTTTATTTTCGAAAATTTATTTTCAGAATATAATCATATTTAAACGCGTATTTGTTTATAATTGGGATCCGGTTAATCGAGAGATCCTACTGTATTTTTCTCTTTAATTTTTCATCATATCGTATGATTTATTTTGTATTGATTCGGTTTCATTGTTTGATGGTTGAATTGATTTGTGTTCCATCGTCCAATGGGAATCAAGTTCATTTAATTTTGGTTTAAATTAATTTTAACTATACATTCAACTTGTAAATTTATTTATTTTCTATTTTCTATTGATTCGGATATATCGTTTGACGGTTGATCGATTGAATTTAATCGAATTTGTTATTTGTGTTTTATCGCGCAATAGAAGTCTAGTTTATTTAATTCTGATTTTATGGCTGACGCGAAATTATGAACAACGCCACATGTTATCACTTTCGCGAAATTCTGATCAAGGCCATTATGTTATGGCTTTGATTATGAATTTTTTCGAAATTATCATGCGAAGCAGTGGAATAGGCCTACAGGGCATACCATCGAACATAAAAAAACGCATCAAGAATAGTACCTCGTTATGGACGCGACTGTTGGTGACTTTTGACCTTTTCGAAGATATGTGTCGAAACAGACGACCTATTCGAAAACAGACGGCCTATTCAAAAACAGAGGGTTTACTTGGAATCGATAAAGATTAGGGCACTTGCAGGCGATGCAGCAAGCTGCATAATTTCCAAGAAACCCAATTAATCAGTGGTCCCCACCCTCGTCTAGGTCGATTTTGGGCAGTATAAAAGGTAGCTTCTCTTCATCTTCGGGCATTAATTTCAGGAGTTTCACTCTGTATGCGTCGAGTCACGTTCTAATTTCTGATTAACAAGATTGGGTATAAGTTCCTCATCGAATATTATTTTACTGGTACGTATCCCATCACGGGATCCTGTGTAAGATCGCCCCCGCATTCCTCGGTGCGTAAAAACAGACAGGTTTAGTCCGCGACACCGCGACGTTCCACAATCAACATTTGTATTTTCAAATTACCAGAAATATGTTATTGTATGTTAATCCATTAAAGATTCATTTCTCAAGTATTCATATTCGATTTCCCAGTAGTTAGTATCCTACGACGATACCCCTTTGCCGCTCAAGGTGTATCTATTTAAATAAGTTACGAGTCAGCGGAACCACGACCCTATCCTTTATAAGTGGCGACTCGGTGGTGAAATAGACATCGGCTAGTCCACTCCTTTGGTCACACGAGGCGACTCGGTAGTGAAATAGACATCGGCTAGTCCTCGTGCACCTCTACAATGAGTGGCGACCCGGTGGTGAAATAGACATCGGCTAGTCCATTTTTCCCAATTCCATACACGAGGCGACCCGGTGGTGAAATAGACATCGGCTAGTCCACTTTTCCCAATTCCATATACGAGGCGACCTGGTGGTGAAATAGACATCGGCTAGTCCTACGTGTACATTTCCTACCCAAAATCTCTCAAATCCAAACTATCCTCGGTTTCCTCTTAGCTGCCTAAACCTCGGCTCGTAACAACCGCATTGATGTGGAAATCTATTCATACGGGCGTCGCCCCAAAGTGCCACGCGCGGTTCGCACGGTACGGGCCTGAGGTAAATCGAGATCCATGACCAACATGGAGAGGGAAACGCGAGGCCGTGTCAAGGAGCCACAGCTTCGGAAAAGGATTTTTATAATGCGTTTTTGTATAATGCGTTTGTATTTTATATTGTGTTAAATAAGAAATAAAAATTTGCACGCAATTTTTCACACACCACATGTACCTACACATTTAAAATTGTTATGTATATTGTAACAAATAAAGTTGTAATTTTATTGGTGAAAAATAAAGAATATTAGTTACCACAGTTAATGTGTTCTTTTTTCCCCACCCTCAAAAATCTCAAAAGTAGAATTTCACTACCGACTCCTAATACAAAGTTCAATTTTCGAGGTTTGCGAAAAATTGTCGGAAATTTTCGACCGTCTGACTTGACGTTGAGTTGTACTACTGAATTTTCGAAATTTTTTGCGCGGCTGGCCTGACGTTGACTTGTACTACTGAAAATCCGGATACCTCCTCGCATATCATGTTCTCCTGATACAAACTGAAAATTTCCGAAAATTTTTCGAAAATCCCGAAAATTTAACTTTGTATCAGGAGAACATGATATGCGAGGAGGTATCCGGATTTTCAGTAGTACAAGTCAACGTCAGGCCAGACGCGCAAAAAATTTCGAAAATTCAGTAGTACAACTCAACGTCAAGTCAGACGGCCGAAAATTTCCGAAAATCTCGAAAATTTAACTTTGTATCAGGAGAACATGATATGCGAGGAGGTATCCCTATTTTCAGTAGTACAAGTCAACGTCAGGCCAGGCGCGCAAAAAATTTCGAAAATTCAGTAGTACAACTCAACGTCAAGTCAGACGGTCGAAAATTCCCGAAAATATTTCGAAAATCTCGAAAATTGAACTTTGTATTAGGAGAACATGATATCGAAGGAGGTATCCGGATTTTCAGTAGTACAAGTCAACGTCAAGTCAGACGATCGAAAATTTTTATTTTTCAGTTTTCTGTGATTCCAAATCAGTAGTGTAACTCAATGACATATTAGACTGGCGTAATTTTGTCACTCTATGACAAGTCGGAGGAATTGGAAAAATTGGTGGTTCAATAAATAAATACGCAGGTATACTTTTTATTACATTGTTTTTATTTATTCATTGTAGATTCATACATGAAATGTTTTTATTATACATGTACATAAGTTGTGTGTTCTACACATTTATAACAAGAGTGTTGACTGGCTCAGTGAAATCAGGCACCCCATCAAACTTGTACTGCAACACTGCAGACACAGGCGAGGTACGGTTGCTTGTGCTGAATCCGGGTACTTCCCTGAAGGTTCATTACCTTCTTTCGACTGTAAAAATGCATATGATATTTTGATTAATATTTTGATTAATATTTTGATTAAATGATATAATACAATATAAGTTGTTCTTTTTTATGTAATAAGTATATGGTTCTTTACTAAATTTTTACTAAACTGTAATATAAGTAACTTTACCTAAATAGAACTAGAGAATATATGAGTGTTCATGCCCGGGGTGAACCAGCTTGCTTGAATAATATATTTTGTTCTGAAGGGAGGTGAAATTACAAAATGTTATGAAAGGGAATAGGAATAGGATTTATTGAAAATCAACATATTCATTAAAAATCATTCAATACTTTTGTTCCAACAATTCTTCCAAATGGTAAATGTACAGCTCTTAGCTCGACATTATCCACTACCTGTAAGATACTAGTTCTTACAAATAGAGGATAATACCGATTGCCCAGGTCTCATCACGAGGAGATTGCTGCATAAGAGACCCGGAAAAGAAGTCAGAACGAATGCAATATTCCTTCTGGCTCCCTTTCTTACAACGATGGATTTATACTAACTTATGCAGATATGTCTTTGCAGTAATTATTGTGGAGCAAAAGATGTGAATCGGAGAAGAAGTCTAGAGAAGAAGAAATTTAGAGTCATTTTCTAATGTACCGACATAACAATTTCTACGCAGGCTTTTAGGTTTGTGTTTTCTATCTCGATCTGGGTTAGTTCTGGGTTAGATTTGGGTCTAATAATGTTTAATTTTTATTAAACGTAAACCCGGTAAGGTAGAAAATGATAAGAAATTTTTGTTGAGTCGGCAAAAATCCCTTTGAGAAACATGTTTTTAATGCAAAATGTACCTATGTGCAAAATGTACCTATGTGCAAAATGTACCTACGTGCAAAATGTACCTACGTGCAAAATTTTAGCACAATCCGATTTGACCGACTTTCGGTAGTTCAGCCAGAATTTGTCTGGTAGTTTGAATGTTTCACTATAGATGACGCTAGTTGAATGGCTCGATTTTATCATACATATTTTATTCAAATACAATGGATTTGGTAAAGGAAGATTTATACTACATCACGTAGCTGTACGTTATTTCAAAATGATTCTGCTGTAGTTTATTGGTATATCAAAATAATTTCTACGCAACTTTTATTTTTTTAATTACTCCTTTATCCAGGTCGTCCAAATATACATTTATTGAAAAATGGTTTATTTGATTCCTACACAAAATACACGTATTTTTGCACGAGTAAAACGTAATTAGGTGAGTAATGTATAATTAATGTATAAACTTATATCCTTTATAGAGATCCTTAAAGATCTTTTCTGACATTTTAAAGTCTTCTCATAGATAGTATGTTTACATTTTGTATTTGCAATCTGCCAATTAATATAGTTACACTCCCGTTCAAAAATATGTGGACACTTGTTGCAAGTATAATTTATTCTAATAGTACCAAATTGTACAATTTAATTATTAAAATCTCTTGAATAAATAAAAGTTTTTTCGGTAGGGCTAATACTGTTTCAATCTACGATGATCCATTAGCGTGGTTTGCTGTCTTCCCAAGTAATGAATTTATTATTAACTGTGTAAACTAGACCGCATAAAAAATTAAACATACTTTCGAGCCGGATTTGTATATATCATAGACATAAAAATAATTTTTTTATTTATCGACATAAGCATTTTAAAAAGATAATTAAAGTGGGTACCCAGTTATCGACATAAGAGTTGAAAAAAGAAAATTTCGAAATACATAACTCATATAATTATTATTAACATATATATTCTCTAGTACTGTGTAAACTAGACCACATAAAAAATTAAACGTGTTGTCTAATTGTACAATTCGTTTCATATTTAATTGAGGGGGTGTATGTACCACATATATATATTGATACTTCTTTCGCGCTGCTAATTGTCTGACATTCATTAATTGTATGTAATTGTAAATGGTAGAAATTGCCACCAAGAAAGTACATCAACGATATCATAACAGTGCGTCCGTCTCGTCTGTAACATTGCTGTTTATCCGACGGTACTATCAAAATTTTTTCATCGATAACATTGGTATTGATTCGTTGTTATCGTTGAAGTTTTGTTATTGTATGATTGAAATGAAATAATTGACATTATTGGAATGTTTTCTGTTGGCGTATTGTTATAATCTTATTAACACTAGGTTTACGGAGTTCTAGAAATAACTATTTCACATTATTTTATAAACATAACAAGAATGTATCTGTCCGAATTCTTGGCCATTTTTCCAATAATATATATCCAAAGAAATAAATTTGGTAAATAATTCCTCAGGAAAGCATCTGTACAATCTTAATAATCGCAAATTAAGAATATTAGAACCCGTCATCATGACGGGTCCCGTAAACCTAGTGTTAAAATTTAAAGATTCATTTTTATCTTTGTTCATGATCTATGAAATCCATGAGGATTGAGGACAGAATTAATATAATAAATCTGAACTCTTCAGTATTTGTTTTATTAACGCTAAACTCACCGACTATCAAAAGTGACTGACGTGTATAATATTATACAAATAACAAGATTAGATTTATTTATATTCTGTTCGATCTTTACTATAAATTCTATGAAAATTCCTATGGAAACACCTTTACAATTTCAATAATTGTCAAATAAAAAATCTGAAATGTAGTTATCTGAAATTAGTGTTAATACTATATCCAACGGAGAAGCGAATGTGTCTATTTTACATTACTTTACAAAAAGAACATGGATCTATTCAATCAGATTTGTTAGCGATTTTTATCACAATACGTGTTCAAAGAAATAAATATTATAATTTCAATCTTTATTTCCAATTTCAATAATTATCAATTAAAAAATTTGGACTTGTCATTTTGGCGGGTCCTGCAGTTATATTATAATAAATAGACTGCAGATCTTTATGCATGTATGGCATTTAAAAGTTTTCAATAAAAAATGGAAAATTTGATAGAATTTTCGGCAAGGCTATCTATCAAGTCGTTGCATATGAAAAATTTCTTGATTGTATTATGGTAGAAATTGAATTTTTTGGTCACTCACATGCTTCATTTATAAGTTTATCATCTCTAGTTTGTAGTGCTTTTCAAAATAAAAATTGCTTGCACCAATTGCAAGTGACTGGAGCCACATAAACAGTTTACTCTTACTTTAATAATTTCAATAAGCTGAGAAAAATAGATTAGCACTCTTAAATCATTGTAACCTTTCTACTGTTTTAAATTGCACCCACTAATCTATTTAAAAGATGAAATTAAAGATAGGATCGTAAACTTTGTACCTCAAAGTCAAACGCATTGCAACATTTCCATTCTAAAATCGGACATTTCATATGCAACAACCTAATACAAAGGCTATCGAAAATGAGATTTTATTCAATTCCACTTTCTTAAAATTTACCTACAAAAATTGAAAATTGCATAAACATCCGCAGTCTAGTAATAAATATGTTCTTCGAATTCATTCTTGCAGTTGTTCATATACACTTTTCGGAGATAATTGTAGTCGAAGCGAAATAAAAATTGCGAGGGTACCTAGAATCGAAATAGGATGATTTTTTATCCGTGGGATGAAATAAAAGTTATACAAATTCGTTTGAATTATGATGTAAAAATGGGGAACAGGTGAGCGGAGATATTCAATCGAAGAAAATATTTACAATTCGATGAAAAATTCGTGTGTCGACGACTCGGGGATGGCAGGAACCCCGCTTTCCGGCCATTTTCCGGCGGAGGACTTTCACTTTTTCTTCGTTGGCGATGCTTCTAACCAAGCGGCGATTCTTTATCCGAGGGAGAGAAAGCATGCCGCCGGAAGAATTTACGTAGCACTTAATCTCACTACTTAGAGGCCTTGGCGGAATCACCCTACTCCGCATTTCTTGCTACCTATTCTTCTTCGCCTCGCCGTTCTTCCAGCACCACTCATCATCGTGAACCTCTTCGTTACATTCAAACACTTTCGCGGAAACTCTCCATTCCTAACGAAGGGAAGTTCGCAAGCACACCACCGATAACAATTTAAGAGGACGTTCTGGTTTTGAATGCCATTTTTTTCACAAATTTTTACGAATTTCTCTCAGAAGAACCAAGGTAGATGTCTATAAGCCATTTAGTGGTGCAGATTTTTAAAATAAATTTTTTCAATATAAAATATTAAGAAATAAATAAACTAAGAATATCTCTAGGTTTACCAACTTGAAATTTTATAATAAATAAAATCAACTTGCAGTAACCATGTTTCCTCTATTGGCATAAAAAATTTTTGTGGTTTGTTATTTCATGTTAATTAATGAAAATATAAAAATGTATACAGCATTTGATTTTTTACATGAAATAAACATTCATTAAGGGAAGGGAAGTTCGCAAGCAGGCCACCGATAACAATTTAAGAGAACTTTCTGTTTTTGAATGCCATTTATTTCATAAATTTTTTCGAATTTCTCTCAGAAAAACTAAGGTAAATGTCACCTCTATAAGCCATTTAGTGGTACAGTTTTATAGAATAAGTTTTTTCAGTATAAAACATCTAGAAATAAATAAACTAAGAATGAAATTTAAAGAAGTAAACAAAATATCTTTAAGTTTATCAATTTGAAATTTTATGATAAATAAAATCAACTTGCAGTAACCATGTTTCCTCTATTGGCATAAAAAAATTTTGTGGTTTGTTATTTCATGTTAATTAATGAATATATAAAAATATATACAGCATTTGATTTTTTACATGAAATAAAAATTCATTAATGGAAGGGGCTCGCAAGCAATCCATCGATAACAATTTAAGAGGTTCTGGTTTTGAATTCCACTTTTTTCATCAATTTTTACGAATTTCTCTCATAAGAACTAAGGTAGAAGTCACCTCTATAAGCCATTTAGTGGTGCAGTTTTTTAAAAATAGTTTTTTTCAATATAAAACAAATAAATAGATAAAAAGAAAGAAATAAATAAACTAAGAATGAAATTTAAAAAGGTATATTGGTAGCTTGAGAATAAAAATATGAGGGAAAATATGTCTCCTCTATTGACCTAGCTGTCCTAACTATTGGCATACTCGCGTCCCCTCTATGAGCCATCATAAAAATAACGTAAATTTAACAATAAAAAACTTTTTTGGTTTGTTATTTCATGTTAATTAATGAAAATACAAAAATATATACAGCAATTGATTTTTTACATGAAATAAACATTCATTAAAGGAAGGGAAGTTCGCAAGCACGCCACCGATAACAATTTAAGAGGACGTTCTGGTTTTGAACGCCATTTTTTTCATGAATTTTTAGTAGATTGTTTAGTAAATTTTAGTGAATTTTAGTAGATTTTTGTAGATTTTTGTAGATTTTTATAGATTTTAGTAGACGTTCCCTCTATGAGCTATTTAGTGATGCAGTTTTGTTTAAATAAGATTCTTTCAATATAAAACATCGAAAAATAAATAAACTAAGAATGAAATTTAAAGAAGTATACTGATAGCTTATGAATAAAAAAAATATCTTTAACTTTATTATCAATTTGAAATTTTATAATAAATAAAATCAACTTTCAGTAACCATGTCCCCTCTATGAGCTATCATAAAAATAAAATAAATTTAACAATAAAAACCTTTTTTGGTTTATTATTTCATGTTAATTAATGAAAATATAAAAATATATACAGCAATTGATTTTTTACGTGAAATGAAAATTCATTAATAACAGGCGCACCTTAACCTACCATTCTAATAATGATTCTATGTATTTGATAGCACTTTCTTAAAATTTGTCCACAAAAATTAATAATTGCACAAACATCCGCAGTCTAATGATTACAGTTTCTGCCTCAGAATTTTGTACACACATTTAAGAGTGATTGAAGTACACACATAATTTTTTTGAGGTAGAAAAAAATCAAAATTACGTTCATTTATCGTCGAGTAAACTCGAGTCCAATTAAGCGCACGGATACGCGCTTTGAAAATTAAATAAAATAGATAAGGGTTGTTATATCATAGGATTATATATATTATATTACATTAAATAAAATAGCGAAGGGTTCGCCGCGCCATTATTTCGTAAGAATGGAATTGATGGTTCATAAAGACGGTGGTCTAAGCAGTACAAAATCGAAAGCAATGGTATATTATACGAGGCGCGGGAAAAGGGCCGAGGGAAACCGCGAATCAGTCATGAAACGAATCCTTTAATCGCTTGTACTAAAATATTATAAGGCGCGTAATCGCCGCGATCGCGCCGAAATCCGACGACTAATCTCCTAACCGTAAAAGCGGTTTCATTTACTCATTCACCTGCCCTTACTGGGTACTTCACTCGCTGCTTTCCCAGATTTTAATGACAGTCGCGACTCGGTTGTTGCAACCATGGCTATACGGAGAGTTAGTTACGGGAGATGGAGCACCTAAATGTCTTTCTCGCAGCTGAATAGAGAAGACAATATGCAAGACAGAAGCTGTATTGCTCGATGCAAACACGATGATTAGACTGCGGATCTTTATGCACAATAAAAATCGTCTGAGTAGTTTGCGAAGAACAGACGTTAACCTACCGCGAGGGTTCAAATGACCCATTTTAGATATTTCATTTGACAATTATTGAAATTGTAAAGGTGTTTTCATGGGAATTTATTGAATATATTTTGTTGACTCCAGTATACAGGGTGTCTCAGCTGAAGAAGGCCACCTACATATCTCCTTTATTTTTAATGGCACAAGAAACACTTATGGCATAATTTAAATGGTATTGAAAGAGGAATATCATAGTAGAACAATTTTGAATAGTAAGTTCAAATGTAATCCTAATATTAGGTTGGGGAAAAAGAAATCCATTATTTCTCTGCTAGAGAAACTCTGTAGAAAGTATGAACCACATATTATGGGACTGTCCTCTGTATGAGAAGGGCAGACAAGACTTTATTAATAAGTTAAGAAAAGTTAATATAAATCCTCCAGTAGATGTAAGTTATTTTTTAAGCGAACCAAAGATTAGTCTGCTAAAAATACTCAAAGAATATTGTGATCTAAACGATATTAAAGTATAAGTTTCAAAAACAAAAAAAAAAAAAAAGCTAAGAAAAAGTGCAACATATAGTACTGTATAAGTCTAATTGTAACTTAGAAATAAGGTATGAATGTACAGATGGCTAATGGATCCGAGCGGATTCAAGCCTTGTTATATTTTTGTTGTTGTTAAGCTTAATAGCAATAAAGATATATTTAATAAAGTATTGGTCAAACAACTTCAGACTTGTGCTCGTTGAAAAAGTGACACTCCGTACTACAAGAAATTCTTTTATAGTTTTGTGATTGGTCGATTCAGTTGTGAGTTATAGGGTGTAAAAGATGGAAGTTAACAAAGAGAAAATTCGGTATATCTTACAATTTTGCTTTGATAAAGGTGAAAATGCAAGCCTGTCGACTGAAATTGTGAATGGAGTTTATGGTCCCGATACTGTCACAGCTAATTACGCACAATTTTGGTTTCGTCGATTCCGTTCCGGTATTTTCGATGTTAAAGATACACCTCGCACAGGTAGGACCGTCGTCGAAAATGTCGATGAAATCATGGAAATGATTGAAGTAGACCGGCATGTTAGCAGTCGTAGCATCGCCCAGGAGCTAAAGATCGACCACAAAACAGTTTTAAACCTTCTGCATAAAGCTGGATTCAAAAAGAAGCTCGATGTTTGGGTGCCACACGAATTGACGCAAAAAACCTGATGGATCGAATTTCCATCTGCGACGACTTGGCCAAACGGAACGAAATCGACCAATTTCTTAAACGGATGGTGACTGGGGATGAGAAATGGGTCACATACGACAATATTGTGCGGAAACGATCGTGGTCAAAGCGCGGTGAAGCGGCTCAAACGATGGCCAAACCAGGACTAACGGCCAGGAAGGTTTTGCTGTGCATTTGGTGGGACTGGAAAGGAATCATCTACTATGAGCTGCTTCCATATGGCCAAACACTAAATTCGAACCTCTACTGTCAACAATTGGACCGTTTGAAGCTAGCGATTGACCAGAAGCGGCCAGAATTGGCCAACAGGAGAGGTTTGTGTTCCATCAGGACAACGCCAGGCCACATGCGTCTATAGCGACTCGCCAGAAACTCCGGGAACTTGGTCGGGAAGTTTTGATGCATCTCCACCTTATAGTCCGGACCTGGCACCAAGCGATTACCATCTTTTTTTATCATTGCAAAACTTCCTTAGTGATAAGAAATTGGCATCAAGAGAAGATTGTGAAAATCAGTTAGTCGAGTTTTTCGCCAATAGGGATCAGGGCATTTACGAGAGAGGCATTATGAAGTTACCTTTAAAATGGCAATAAATTATCAAACAAAACGGTGCATATTAGACCCAAATCGGACAATCCGAACCATGTTCAATAAAGTCTTGAAATGAACGTAAAACTAATGGATTTTTTTTTCCCCAAATATATTATCTAATATTATCTTACAATTTTATCACATTTTTTGGTACTCAAGGTCATCCGAAGGTAATGGCTTAAGCATATTCAACTGTATTTGCAATAAAAAAAACGTTTCCCCGATAAAAAATAACGATAATCATGAAAAAACTATGAAAAAATAACCGGACAAAAAAATTGTTCTTCCATGATATTCCTCCTTCGATACTATTTAAATTATGCCATAAATATTCTTTGTGCCATTAAAAATAAAGGAGATATTTAGGTGACCTCCTTCAGCTGAGACATCCTGTATATTATAGTAAAAATCATACAAAATATAAATAAATTTAATCCTGTTATTTTTATAATGCTATACACATGTAGGTTTAGTGTTAAATTACGTTTCAAAACGTTTTCAGTGGTACGCAAACTATTTACTATTTCAAATTCTATTTTACCCAGCTCTCTGTGAACAATAAATATCGTCTAAAAACAATCAAATAGTACACAAATTTCAACGATAAGTGTCCACATACTTTTGAGCGGGGGTGTATAAGTGCGAGGGACGAGACGCTGAAGAGTGACGAAAATATTAATATAAATGTCCTGCAACCACGAGCCGTATGAAGGAGATAAATTTTGAATTGGAACACGTGCGCTTGACCGACCCATCGAGAAGGTAGTTTACTCGTTGATAACGAGCGCATATGATGTGAGATTATTGTAAAGATATGGAAGCCAAAACGACAGGTGTAGCACACCGGGCATATACATATGTACGTGGACGGTAATGAGAAAGACAGTGTATCTATCGGTTTAATTGGCTGCGACGGTTATTTACGCAGCACTTATGCCACTTTTCGTACAATCTCTAGCCGGAAATATATACACACGAGTCGTTAAATATTTAAACGGAAAACGATTACATCATTTCCAATAGAGCTTTTTTCATTTGTGGCAAACAAACCTAGGAGCCCAATATAATAATGTTTCAACTAATTAATTATTTATTTAGATTAGTTAGGTCTCCGTTAACATTTCTTGACGACAGAGTTGTGCTAATTGAATCTGAAATGATTTTCCTCGAGACCTCTAAAATACTCATCTACGGCTGCTATGACTTCTTCATTTGATAAATAAAAAAACTTTTTAAAAACCACGCTTATATTAAAGTGCACTAAAAAGGAGAAAATAATTTTTTTAGGCATTAGCGACAATAAATAAAAGCGTGAAGCGCCCACGAAGATTGCGTCAATATAGTTTAATATAAGCGTGGTTTTTAAAAAGTTTTTTTATGCATTTTTTATTTTCTACTTTTTAGTCCGACGTCTCTTGATGAAGTCCGGAATGGGACTGAGCTCCTTCGGTGCGAAGTGGGTCAGTGGAGTGGGAATGAGTCGGAGTGCGAACGCGTAGTGGAGTAGGGAGCGCTGAACGCGATGACTCACTACCGTGCGTCGCGCCGCGACGTGTATGGCGGTTAATATTTCAATATTTTTTTTTCTCTTAAACGCACAGTCTTTTCTTTTAATTTTTTTTTAAATATTGCATTGTCATCCAGTTCTGAGCTATGTTTAAAGTTTCAAGTCTCTAGCTCATCGGGAAGTGGTTTAAAATTCGATTTCAAGATTTGACGCATAAAACAACGACAACATCGACATCGACAACAACTCGGCAAGCTAATATAAGCGTGGTAAAAACGCCTGCCACGTAGGAATTTTTTGAAGTTTGGAAACAAATGGAAATCAGAGGGGGCCAGGTCTTGTGAATATGGTGGATGCTCCAACGATTCATAGCGTAACTCCTTCAATTTGGCCA
>CM052253.1:2420653-2460670 GCA_028455795.1 Lasioglossum marginatum | reverse complement strand
GTTCATTTTGATCACTCATAACAAGTTATCAATGAGAGAAATTTATTTCGATCGCTCATAACAGTTATCAATGAGAGAAGTTCGTTTCGATCACTCATAACAAGTTATCAATGAGAGAAATTTATTTCGTTCGCTCATAACAGTTATCAATGAGAGAAATTTATTTCGTTCGCTCATAACAGTTATCAATGAGAGAAGTTCATTTCGATCACTCGTAACAAGTTATCAATGAGAGAAATTTATTCCGATGTATACAGAAATTGTATAATGAATGCAACAAGAAATGTATAAAGAAATGCAGTAAATGTATGTAATTATGCAGTAAATAATAATTTTTTTAATAAATGCATAAAATCCGTGGTCTACTAATAAACTATTGTTCACCATTGCAGATCGCATGTTCCATTAAATCCCTTGAAGATTCTTTTTCTTCCAGGATAGGAAGAAAATTGAACAAGTGTCCACATACTTTCGATCGGGGATGTATGTCACTTTATTTGCATGTTATTTTACCTAAAAGAATTTCCGATCGAACCACCAACAGCAGAACAATTTAATTTGATCACGATTCGTGGTCCACCCTGTATATTCATCTCTATTGAAACTAAAAATGATTGATAATAGTCTACACACCTATCAAAATAATATGCATAATATAAATGATTGCATAAGTTCGTGCCCGATTTGAAAATAAAATTTAATGGTTAAATTTTAAAGAACACAGCCTTATTAATCAAAATTATATAGTCACCATTCTTTTCTACAATTAGAAAAGAATTTTCTGGAATTTTCTAGATTTTGTAGAAAAGAATGGCGACTATTATAATTCATTAATAAAGCTGTATCTTTTTTACACTCCAACATCTAATATGAATCACTTAATATTAATTCGTGGTTTCTTTATTTACCGATTCATTCGTTGTTCGTTTACACACAATCAAAATACAGATTTGCTGGTTTAAGATTAAAATTGTTAAGATCTGTTAAAAAAAATCCTTACCAGTGGACCATAGACTTCAACAAATTATGGGATAATCGTCGGTAGACAATGTGCAGATTGCCGAGCTTTCTGTAAAATAAAAATTCTCTTAATAATTGTAACATGTCAGCA
Organism: Lasioglossum marginatum; assembly: GCA_028455795.1. Lineage (NCBI taxonomy): Eukaryota > Metazoa > Arthropoda > Insecta > Hymenoptera > Halictidae > Lasioglossum > Lasioglossum marginatum. The sequence continues at coordinate 2,459,559 of CM052253.1, read as the reverse complement.
ACAATTCAATTGACGTTTCCTCTGTTTTTCACCCGTTTATTTTTGCCGTGATAATAATTATATTCCGCAAATGGTGATCTTTACTTTTTCCTTCGTAATTGCGACCAATAACAATTTTTTAAAAAATTATTTACACATTAGCTAATAATCTAATCCTTCTAACATCTCCAAAAAAGCTCGAGCTGTTAGGACCAATTTTGAAAAAGTTATTCGTTTTTAAAAGGTGTACGAATACTTTATACATCCACTGTAGATGGTTCTTATCCTGCATCAAGTCCCTTGGTCAATCTAGCGATCAATTTCACGGTAGAACCGTCGCTAGTGCCTAAGAAATTCGAAGCCCATCGCAAAACTGGGTACTCGTTCGTTTCAACACCTGGCGTGTCTCCGTCGGAAGTGCGAGTGGGTTGCTTCAACGACAGCCACTCACCCCTCCGTTAATTGCGAAAATCCAAGAGTCGTAAGGTAGACCAGGCCTGGGTCTTTCGGCCGTTGGGTTCGGTTAGCAGGAGAAGCGAGATCTTCGCGCGGCCGTCGAGCGTTTCTTCTTCTTCTTCCGTTTCTCCGTTCTTTCTCGCTTGTTCAGGCACCTCGGAACCGTTCACTCGGCGTGCTCCACTGTAGAGAATTAGAGGCGTACACAGAACGAGGAGGACGACAACGATGTCGACGACGAGGACGCTCGAGAGTTCCCTTCGTTGCGTCCCCTTCTCTCCCTCATCTCCTTTTGTTTTTTTATCCCGCGAGGCTACTCCTTGCTCCGTCTCTCTTATTCTCCACCTCGATTCTCAGTTCTCCTGCTACTTTATGCCGGGAAGCCTCCATTAAATTCATTAGGCCATTAGTGGCTGCAACCCTCCAAGATGGCTCCCGTCGCCTGGCAACGCTCTGCTTCTCCACGCTCCTCTCGGCTCGTGGTCTCTCCTTCTTCGTCGTTCGCAGTCTCACCCCCTTCGCCATTCGACTGTCCCTCTGCCCTCTTCGTCTTCTCCAGTCTTCGTCCACCTTCCGTGTCCCTCTTACCAGCCCGAACACCCGTGTCTCCCTCTCGAGCGGGTGGGTCTCGGCGGGTGTAATTAGATTCAACGAGCGAAAAGGGAAGGCGGTGGGTAGGTTCGTAGGTCGGAAAAGGCGGCGGTGGTTCTAGGAGGGTAGCTTCGCTCTCGAGCTACGTTACTGAAGAGGGCCATTGCCTCCGGATGTCCAGAGTCTCTCCTCGTTTCTCTGCCGAGCAGCCACCCCTCTCTACCACGGTCACCCTTTCTCTCCTTCCCCGTTCACCTACCCACCTTTTCTCAGTCTCACAATACGTGTTTTTTTGACGTGGTTGCGCGGAACGTTGAGAAAGAAGTTTAGTGCGAGGATTATGTTATTCGAGGGACCCGGCCTCGCAAGATACAGACTACCTTTCCGGTCGAATATTGGGGTTTCAGTTTTACTGACTTCCCCGAGCTAGGGAGACCGAGCAGCTTGACGAGCTCGGTAGAGATACGTCTCTTATTGGCCGAGAAGTTCTCCGTTTCTGCGAATCAGGACCTGATGAGATGTTGACAGTAATCATACTGGCATTGAGATTGATTATATGGAAAGTGTTACGTTACGTAAAAATAGCCTAGAACAAAATGGTCAATGCATCAGCCAATAACACTTCTATACATATATGTAGTATATAGGTATAGAATAGTCTACATATGTAGACGTTCACTATTTATTAGGCTGGCAACTAAGTTCGCGACCCCCACATTTTCTCAAACAAAGTCGTTTATATACAGGGTGTCCGAAACCACCCGTCCTGGGTTGTTAACGTCTCAGATAAGCATATCCGGTAAAAATGTTTGCAATAAAAGTTGCAGGGATTAATGGAGGACATATGTCCACGACCTTGTATTTGACCTTCGGATCCATTTTCAAGGTTATTTGGAGGTCAGTACGTATTTTTTAAATGGGAATCCCTACTTCTGACTACGGATTCTGAAAGAGCTCGAAATTTCACGTTCAGATATGTACTTATGTCCTAGATTAAAATGACTGCTAGAGGCCATTCAGAGGTCAAATCACTGTTTGGTGGTAAATAAAAGATGACAGTAAATACTGGCATAATATAAGCGATAAGTGCATAAAGATCCGCAGTCTAATGATAAAAATCAAGAACTGTAGCGATCGAATTCATGCTTGCATTAATTGTTTCTTTTTCCGAAAAAGACGGAAATGATTGCAGCTATTTGCGTAAATTGTTCCTCGTTGTGTAAAATATAGATTACTTTCATTCTGCCGTAGATTATTATGCGATTAAATGTTCGGTAGCAGGAATAGTGTTCGTCGAATAGGTTGATTATCCGAGGTCGACTACGAAGCTTTTGTATTTCTGCTCACGTTCCTCTTGCTTTTCCCCAGTTCTATTTGAATCTGCGCTCTTCCACTGGGCCAATCTACTAGAGACCAAATAAATGGAATGATTCTGGTCATCTCCATCTAATTACATCGCGGGATCAAGTTTCAGAATTATTCGATGAATAATAAAAGAAATAAATAAATCTTGGCTACATCGGTGTCGTTAAGAATTTCAGCTCCAATGAACTAAAGGATTGTTTCGCTCAAATTTTTTCATTTCACATTTTTCACTTGATATATTTCAAGAATATGCAGTTAAAAGGAAATTTCAAAATTTTTAGAAGTTCTATTTGGATCTGCACTATTCCACTGGGCCAATCTACTAAAGACCAAATAAATGGAATGATTCTGGTCATCTCCATCTAATTATATCGCGGGATCAAGTTTCAGAATTATTCGATGAATAATAAAAGAAGTAAATAAATCTTGGCTACATCGGTGTCGTTAACAATTTCAGCTCCAATGAACTGAAGGTTTGTTTCGCTCAAATTTTTTCATTTCACATTTTTCACTTGATATTTCAAGAATATGCAGTTAAAAGGAAGTTTCAAAATTTTTAGAAGTTCTATTTGGATCTGCACTATTCCACTGGGCCAATCTACTAGAGACCAAATAAATGGAATGATTCTGGTCGTCTCTATCTAATTACATCGCGGTATCAAGTTTCAGAATTATTCGATGAATAATAAAAGAAGTAAATAAATCTTGCTATATCGGTGTCGTTAACAATTTCAGCTCCAATGAACTAAAGGATTGTTTCGCTCAATTGTTTTTATTTTATAGTATCAACTATCAAGTTGAACTTGACTAATTAGTATTTGAAATATCTATTCCACCAATTCGAGAAAAATGTGTTTGATAATATCATAACTTCGCCAATTCTTAAAAATTTGAAATTTTCTTTTAACTGCATATTCTTTAAATTAAATTCTAAATTGATATTTGAAGAATATGCAGTTAAAAGAAAATTTCAAAATTTTAAGAATTGGCGAAGTTTATAATATTGAACACATTTTTCTCGAATTGGTGGAATAGATATCTCAAATACAAATTAGTCAATTTGAATGATCCTTCTTTTTCAAATCAAAAAGTATGCTTTTTCCAAGTCCTTGTACCACCAATATCTTTAGTTTGTTCAAATCTACTAATTTCCAAAGAATGTAGAACGAAAAATTTGAGGCTGTCTCACTTAAGTTTGACCTTCTGAATATCTTCTTTAATTTTGACAAAGTAAACATTTTTTTATGTGTAATTTGAATGGTATCAAATGACTTTGTACTGTGACATGACCTATATAAATGACCTTGAACTCCGAAGACGAAGGACAAACTTAAATTTCGTTTGTAAAGCCTGTAAATCTGTAGAAATTGTTTTTCGTGACACAAAGAATGTCAGTAAATAAAAGTAACTCGTTAAAAATTTCATGATCAATCCATCTCGATATAATTCTTTGTGCTACGCAGGACACTTTCATGTCTACGGCACATTGACCACTTGATACCATTCAAATGACACATGAAAAATTGAAAGATTGAAGAAGAAGAAGAAGAAGAAGAAGAAGAAGAAGATGTGATTGAAGAAGAAGAAGATGTGATTAAAGAAGAAAATTGAAGATGTTCTGGTTGTCACACTAACTCTAATAAATCCTGAAAACCACAGATCGATATCTTATTCATTTCGTTAGAAAATAAAATCCTGAACATGATTTTCTTTTAGCTACCCAAACCGGAGCCTCTCATTAAGGACACCTGAAAAATTCAAAGATTGAAGAAGAAGATGTGATTGAAGAAGATGTGATTGAAGAAGAAAATTGAAGATGTTCTGATTGTCACAATAATAAATTCTGAAAGCCACAGATCGTTATTTTATTTATCTGGTTAGAAAATAAAATCCTGAACATGATCAGATTTCTTTAGCTACCCAGACCGGAATCTCCGTTCAATTAATAAATTCTGAGAACCACAGATTGTTATCTTATGTATTTGGCTAGAAAATAAAATCCTGAGCATGATCATTTCTTTAGCTATGCACCTGGACCGGAATCTCCCTTTAATTAATACATTCTGAGCACCACAGATTGTTACCTTATTTATTTGACTGGAAAATAAAATCCTGAACATGATCATTTCTTTAGCTACCCAGACTGGAATCTCCGTTCAATTAATAAACCATTCAAACGACACATTGAAATGACAGTTGAAAGATTGAAGAAGAAGAAGAAGAAGAAGAAGAAGAAGAAGAAGAAGAAGAAGATGTGATTGAAGAAGAAAATTGAAGATGTTCTGATTGTCACACTAATAAATTCTGGAAGCCACAGATCGTTATCTTACTCATTTGGTTAGAAAATAAAATCCTGGACATGATAATTTCTTTAGTCACCCAGACTGGAATCTCCGTTCAATTAATAAACTATTCAAATGACACATGAGAAATTGAAAGATTGAAGAAGAAGAAGAAGAAGAAGAAGATGTGAGTGAAGAAGAAAATTGAAGACGTTCTGATTGTCACACTAATAAATTCTGAAAGCCACAAATCGTTATCATACTCATTTGGTTAGAAAATAAAATCCTGAACATGATCAGATTTCTTTAGCTATCCAGACCGGAATCTCCGTTCAATTAATAAATTCTGAGAACCACAGATTGTTATCTTATGTATTTGGCTAGAAAATAAAATCCTGAGCATGATCATTTCTTTAGCTACCCAGACCGGAACCTCCGTTTAATTACTGGAGCAGCGCCGGACGATTTCGTCGAACTGGCCGATAGCAAACGAGGGGGATCAAGGAATCAGAAATGACGATGGTTTCGGTGTTGCATTCCCGTGCGCGGGTCCGAGTATTTGTACGCGGCTGTTTTCGGGGGTGGCAGAGCAAAAGGGACTCTTAAAATACTCCGAGAGCTTCTAAATCATGGAGGCTTAGTTGCCGTCGTGCGAGCAGGGATTACCTACCTTACTTCAAAGTGCCCTGCAGGTGCGGGCTCTCCGTTTCGGATCTTCTTCCACGACAGAACGTTGAATGATGTGTCAGTTGCATTTAACGGCACCCTGCGTGCGTGCTCGTCGACTATCTGCTCCTTTTCCGAAGACAGACACACGTATTTCCCTCGGTTTCGTACTTTGTCCCTTGTTTCCAGGATATTCTCAGCAAAGAATCTTCGATTCGCGCGGCCTCCGTGTGTTCTTTCTTTTGAATCGCTCGGCAATTGTCGGGAAACTACGGCGAAACATTGGTGAAACTCTCTGTGAAATCTTTGAGGGTGGTCCAGGTTCGATTTCGCATTGATTTATCTTAATGTGACATCTTATTTACCGGAGGACTGTTAATAGGATTTTTAGTAATGGGTGCTGTATCATCTGGAAACTTAGAATCATCTTTTATATATTTTATATTTTATATATTAACCCTTTGCACTCGGAGCTATTTTAACTCGAAAATTAAACATCTCTTTCGACCTAGAATATTTTCATTCCCTATGATTTTAAAAATTTTATGGATACGAATTTGGTATAATACTTCATATAATATCTAAATGTTCAGTAATTGATTAGTAGACTGCGGATCTTTATGCGTTTATAGCAAAATTGAGATGATGAATTTCAAAGTTGGTGAGCAATTTTAAAAATTGAAGATGTCAATATATGATTTCTCCTCTATTCAAATCTTTAAGGGAAGAAATAACATTCAATTTAGTTTCTGTTTCTTGCAATCGAAACTGATCATTTTTGTTTGCATAAAGATGCCCAGTCTATTGATTAGATATCGATATCTTTAATAATGTGAACAATATTTTCAATAATAGTACAACAATTTTTAGTGGCCTCTCTCAGAATCACCATTCGTGTGCCAAGGATTAAGCAAATAAGGGTGTACAAATTAATTCGTAACCTTTCCTCTTCGTGCATTTGTTCATTATCTACAAACAATTAAAATGTATACCAACTCACTAAAAGAATTTTCATCACACTCTAGAGTTCTAATTTGCTCCAACGCTATTGGAGCAAATATAAATATGCACCCATTGCATCCTGTGATGTAGAACGTACTTTTTTAGCATACAAGTCAATATTAACTGATAAACGGCAACAACTAAGTGTTAAAAACATGGAAAAATTACTAGCAACTTATTGTAACGCAAATTATAGCGTTCCGGTATAAATAAATTGTTAATTAAAACATAACTGATAAATATCTCTTTGTATTAATTCCGATCATATTTTTCGTGCATATTTGCATATTTTATGTGCATATTTGCATATGCTTTTTGCATATTTTACGTGCATGAACATCCGCAGTCTAACAACAACATTAAAGACAGCAAAACATGCTGTCCTGGCTCAGGGCATTTCACCTTAGAACACGGCCGTACGAAATTTTCTGGTTCGAGTCTCGGTGGTGGTGGTTCGAACAGAACGGCTCGGCGCCTGCGCGATTAAAGCAAAGAAGGTAATCGTGAAACCGGAACAGGGGCAAGGTTGAATCTTCAATTCTATTATCCGGAGCCGGGGGCTTCCGTTACTGAAAATACTCAATTACCGGGATACCGAGGAATATACCGCACCGTTGAGGAACACGGGAGAGCGTAGCGGGCGAGATTATGCGCGGCGGCAAATTCGAAAGCACGGATAGCGATTACCATGCGAATTAAAGGAGCGTCGTCGTCGTAGTCGTAGTCGTCGTCGGGGCGACGGCAGAGAGCGGCCATCTTAGAACGCGGATCCCGGGGCCCGAGTAATTTTATTTTCGAGGGGAACGAAGTCGCGGAGCAATACGCCCGATTCTCTAAGTCCCGGTCCTAAGCCCTCAATTTCACTAGAGTAAAATCTGAACGGAGAACGTGATAAAACGGCATCTTATTCCGGCGTTTATATTCAATCTCGGTCGACTCGGCCACAAAGGGATCCATTTGAAACATGTTAGTCGATGCCGTATATGAAGGGATAGATACACAGCCCAGCTCGTAAGTGGAGAACGCCGAGAGGGTGGCCAGGGGGAGGAAGGTAGAAACGCGGCAATGCATTATGTAGCACCATGCTGATCCTTATATGCATCTATGCATGGGGTTGCAAGGCGTAGCAACTTTATGAACGACCTGTACCCAGCACGTACGAACGATCCGAAAAGCGTTAATGCACAAAACCGGCTTGAATCCCCTCTTTTCCCGTTTCCCCGTGCCGGCATATTTCAACTGGCTCCTTCTCCCGAAACTTTGCCCCGGTGCTCGAGATTAGTTTTATCGTCTTACTTCGGAGGATCGTCTCTCGAAAAAAGTTCCCGGTGAAATTATGCGACCGGTGGGCCGCGTGTGCCCCGACGCGCAAGTGGCCTTTTTAACTTTCCCCGTGAACACCGGTGCGCCGCGGCCGCCCGGCTAAATTAATATCTACACGCGCCGCATTTTGAACGGACCAGCATTCGGGAGTCGAGACGTTATGGCAGCGCGAGGCCCGCAGGGTGATACGGTGCTCGGATCATCGAGATATCACGTAGAATGATACAGAGATAGTACGGAAGTGCTCGGTTAGGGGGTATGGACACTAGGGTAGACCTTAAGGGTAGCGTCTGTTTGAGTGACCTTGACGAAATGACAGTCGCGCGTGACGAGTGCACACACCGCTAGACCACGTATACGTACGCGAGGATTTCAAGGGTCCGAGATTTCACTTCTGATACCTCAATAATGCAAAGACGGGATTTCTTAGTAGTCAAAATCGCTAGATGAAAGATCAATCTAGGCTGCTATTTGCCTCAAAAATCCTATTTTTACGTTTACGAGGCGTAATTGTCATTATTCGGCTGCATATCGACAGCCACGATAGGCGGCAGCACTGTCGCATTGCTCCTCGCGGCTCCGCGACATGCTGCCGAATAATGAGAATTACGCGTCGTAAAAGTAGGACTTTTGAAACTCAAAATTTTATAATTGAAAAATAAGGTCCGCCATAATAGACACAATAACGGGCCTAAAAACAGCAATAAATTAAACAATTTCTTTCAATATACATGTAGAAGCATACATAATTTAATATGAAACCGAATTGACAACACTGTAGTACCTTAAGCTACTTAAAAAAAAATTGTTTTGGTATTTCTTCGATCCAAAATGGCGGGTCTTTTAGATGAGCTTTCCTATACATAGAAACACAAAAGTAAATCCAACGTACTCGTAGGTTTGTGTACTCGAAATGTATCACGATTAAAATGCAGAGCTCATATACGAATTGTGTAAACAATACAGCGCAGCGTTGTGATCCTCTCTAACTTATTTTTAGTGTAAAATCGCCATAGGTTCATCCGAGAAAAGAGTGTTTCGTTTACGTTAGCGTGCATACGAAAGTACTACCACGTTCTGCACTCAAGTTGATTGCGTCTCGCAGGGACTGGCGAGTGTATTAAATGGAGAACAATCGGTGCACCGTAACAATCAGAAGAAATAGAATGGAAGACCACTCAGCATTATTCCGTTAAGTATTTATAATAAGTAGACTTCGGTAGTTGTTCGTGCAAATTGAAATTTATGTAAACAGACTTGGAGGAACAGGAACTAGATAAAGTTCCATTTTCTTTGTTAATGATTTCAGTTGGATTTTGAAAATAAAATAATATTACTATATCTCTTATAATATAATTGTAAATATTACTATATTACTATATTATTACAAAATAAAATATTACTATATCTCTTATCATTTTTACTACATACAGCGACTCCCACTAATATTCGGACACTCTTAAAAAGACGATAACTTTTTTCATATTGTACTATACAATTTGAACTTTTTTGGGAAGTTAGAGCAATTAGTTTACTACAGAATGTGAAAAGAAATTTTTTCAAAAATTGCAATAGATCGGAATTGTAGAAAAAATACTAAAAGTTGCATTTTACAATTTTTTTATGTGGACCTATATTGAAAATTTAAAAAATACGTTTTGTAGATCTGTGTCAATTAGTTTACTACAGGATGTGAAAAGAAATTTTTTCAAAAATTGCAATTGATCGAAATTGTAGAAAAATACTAAAAGTTGCATTTTACAACTGTTTTATGTGGGCCTATATTCTTTAAAAAATAAGTTTTGTAGATCTGTAGATCTCTAATTGTAAACCTGTGTCAATTATACATACAGTGATCGGAATTAATATTCGGACGCTCTAAAAAAGACGATAACTTGTTTAATACTGTACTATACGACTTGAACTTTTTTTGGAAGCTAGAGCAATTAGTTTACTACAGGATGTAAAAAGAAATTTTTTCAAAAATTGCAATTGATCGGAATTATAAAAAAAATACTAAAAGTTGCATATTGAAAATTTAAAAAATACGTTTTGAATTAAACATATTCTAAAAATTTCGTCAAAATCGGCCGACGTTGCAATGAGCTACAAACGTTTAAACATGGTAAAAATGGCAGATTTTCACGATTTTCGGCCTCTAACTGCAATAAATCTAAGGATTCTTACATCTTTCAATGCCTGTTGTTTTTTCCCGCACCAAAGTTTCGATGAAACTTTCACAGTGCATATAATTGACACAGATCTACAAAACGTATTTTTTAAATTTTCGATATAGGCTCACATAAAAAAATTGTAAAATGCAATTTCTAGTATTTTTTCTACAATTCCGATCTATTGCAAGTTTTGAAAAAATTTCTTTTCACATCCTGTATTAACCTAGTTGCTCTAACTTCCCAAAAAAGTTCAAATCGTATAGTACAATATTAAAAAAGCTATCGTCTTTTTTAGAGCGTCCGAATATTAATTCCGATCACTGTATTATGAAAATTTCATTAAGATTGGTTGATGCGGAAAATAACTATAGGCATTGCAAGATAAAAATCGTGAAAAACTGCAATTTTCACCTTCTTTAAAAGTTTGTGGATTATTGCAACGTTGATCGATTTTGATGAAATTTTCATAATATGTATAAATGGCACAGATCTACAGAATGTGTTTTAAAAATTTTCAATATACCCCTCCCCATAAAAAAGTTGAAAACGACAACTTCAAGTATATTCTTTGTAATTTCTACCAATTACAACTTCTTCAAAAATTTTTTTCACGGCTTGTAGTAAGCTAATTGCTCTAACTTGTCAAAAAATATCCAAGTCGTATGATCTGACATTAAAACTGTTATCGTCCTTTTAAAAGTGTCCGAATATTACTGTGGTTCACTGTTCGTGATGTGTCCGGAACGCAAACAACGAACAATAACGAAGGTCCATGTTTGATGTCTTCTAAAACCGATTTCGTCCGTGAAACCTTGTCGTTTCAATAAGACGCATCGTTATACGGGTAAAAACACAAACAATGAACGACAAGTCTGTATTTCCTGACCGGTTATCCGGCAATATTTCACGAACGCTTCTTCCTCCGCGTCTTGTTTTATTTCCGCTCATTCCTAATTTTGAAAACGTGACTACCCTATTAGTTTCTCGCAAGCAACTTCCAGCGAGCCAGCTGGTTTCGAATGTAATCCGAAGACGGAGTACGGTCCGTTGGTTTGGTTCGATTCAAGCCAGCGTACCGCCAATAAATAACGTGCTGCCGAGATCCACTCTATACGGTATATACGGGATCACCGTGGCATAATTCGTGCAGGGGAATCTGAGCAGGGGAGGAAACATAAAGTCATAAACATCTGACGTTCGAAAATCATTGAATTTAACGATTCCATAGCTAATTAGACTAATCTTCTAAGACTAAGATAATTAGACTAATCTTCGTGCAAAGTAACAATTCGTTGTGTTGATTGCTAGAACGAATAGAAAGTTGTTCCTGCCTTTAATAATTTTAAAAGATCGAAAATGAAATATTGACATTTTTTTCTTCATGTTTCTATCAGGTCGTTAAGTATGAAACTTGACAAAGAGGCGTTTTGTTTGTCAACTTTTATACTTATCGACCTGATACTATTTTAAATTTAATTTAAAACGAGTAGGTGTAATTTTTAGAAGTGTTGAAACATTAAAAAGATTTATAAGTGTAATTTAGAAGAGTAGAGACATTAGACAAAATTTAAAAATACTGTTATATTATTATAAACCTATTAAATATACAGTAAAGCCTTGATCTTAGGAAAACACTCGGGTCCGTGCTGTTTCTTAGATCCTGTGGCTCTACTATTTCTTTGTGGATATACAATTTCATTTAGACGGTTTAAATCCTCCTCTCAAATTTTTCATTCGTTTAATATTTCTGCTAGTTTAAATTTCACTTACGTGATGCTATCATTAGACAGCGGAATTTATGCATTTATGGGAAAAACGAGTGGGTGTAATTTAGAAAAGTCGAAACATTAGAAAAATTTTCAAGTACTGTTATATTATTCCAAATCCATTAAATATATAGTGAAGCCTCGATCTAAGGAAAACCCTTGGGTCCGTGCTCTTTCTTAGATCCTGTGGTTCGACTATTTCTTTGTGGATATACAATTCCCTTTAGACGTTTTAAATTTTTAAATCCTTCTCTCAAATTTTCATTCTTTTAATATATCTGCTACCTTAAATTTCACTTACACGATGCTATCATTAGACCGCGGAATTTATGCATTTAGAAGAATTGTTATTTAGATTTATTATATAATTTAGAAGAATTAAAACATTAGAAAAATTTAAAACTACTGTTATATTATTTCCAACCTATTAAATACAGTAAAGCCTTGATCTAAGGAAAACTCTTGGGTCCGTGCTGTTTCTTAGATCCTGTGGTTCTACTATTTCTTTGTGGATATACAATTTCGTTTATATGGTTTGAATCCTTCTCTCAAATTTTTGATTCTTGAGTTAATATTTCTGCTACCTTAAATTTAGCTTACGCGATTAGAGAGCGGTATTTACGCATTTATGGGAAAAACGAGTAGGTGTAATTTAGAAAAGTTGAAACATTAGAAAAATTTTCAAGTACTGTTATATTATTCCAAATCCATTAACACTAGGTTTACGGGACCCGTCAAAATGACGGCTTCTAATATTCTTAATGTGCGATTATTGAGATTGTAAAGATGTTTCCTTGAGGAATTATTTACCAAATTTATTTCTTTTGGAATACATTATTGGAGAAATGGCCAAAAATTTGGATAGACACATTCTTGTTATGTTTATACAATAATGTGAAATAGTCATTTCTAGAGCTCCGTAAACCTAGTGTTAAACATATAGTGAAGCCTCGATCTAAGGAAAACCCTTGGGTCCGTGCTCTTTCTTAGATCCTGTGGTTCGACTATTTCTTCGTGGATATACAATTCCCTTTAGACGGTTTGAATTTTTAAATCCTTCTCTCAAATTTTCATTCTTTTAATATATCTGCTACCTTAAATTTCACTTACACGATGCTATCATTAGACCGCGGAATTTATGCATTTAGAAGAATTGTTATTTAGATTCATTATATAATTTAGAAGAGTTAAAACATTAGAAAAATTTAAAACTACTGTTATATTATTTCCAACCTATTAAATACAGTAAAGCCTTGATCTAAGGAAAACTCTCGGTTCCGTGCCGTTTCATAGATCCTGTGGTTCTACTATTACTTTGTAGATATACAATTTCATTTAGACAGTTTAAATCCTTCTCTATAATTATGATTATAAAATAATAGGTTACGATTGTTTTCGTAAGAAATGTACAGCAACGCATTTTACTGGGTTAAAAAGAGATCGACATTGCATTGCAACATTTGAATCACAGCGTCGAATAAAACGAAATTACAAAGAAACGATTCGGAACTCTAATCACCTTAATTATCCAAAACAACGAGAGTACCGCGGTGCAGTTCGATAAAAGAATAACCATAATGAAACCGAATAAGTGAATTATAAGAAACAGAACAGATTGCAGCTTCGATTAAGTTGATTAAACTGGAATTAAGTCGATTAAAACGCAACGCCTTGCTAACAAAGTTGATAGCACCCGATTAAACGGAATATAACAGGAAGTTTCTCGGTAACGGGATCGTTCCGAACTGAAACTAAGAGTTGTTTACGCAAAACAGGTGCAAGCGACCTCCCTGTCAGTTGTAAAATCGAAAAAAAATGCAACACCTCGTTTCGAATTATTTTTCACGTTTTTCACTATCCGATGGTAAACACCGTTCGTTGAGACGAATTAACCTTCACTCTGCATACATAAATGTATGTTCACTCATGCATAAGAAAAACGTCACAACTCAAAATTTGTCAGTTTTCATTTTACCACGTTTTTATTAGCTTCGTTTCTTGTCTGTCTGTCTGCTTGTGGGGATACAAATTTTGCAATTGATTTTAAATTATTGCATTAAACTCGATGCTAATACTCGCCAGAATATTAATAAATACTCCCTCTATCCCATATAATAATAGTAGCAAGTGAATATTTAAACGGGAATTATGGGCGAATGCAGTTGTAAGTTATGTTGCAGCGCGAAATTGCGAAGCCATAAATCAAAACCAATGTTTCATGACATCTGTCATTTGTTTCGACACATTTTTCAATTTTTAGGTTAACTTAATTATTACGACTTACAACTATTTTTCTAATTTCCTCCGCTGATCGAAATCAATTGTTTTATTTCAGTTGAATATCAATCCATTGTAAAAGTAAGATGAAAAAAAAACAGGGGCGGCGTATATAATGACAGTATAGTGACAACGCCTGGGGTGGCGGGTGGTAGGGCCGTATGGTGAGGGGGATAATATACGAAACCGAAAGAATTGTTTTGAGGACATGAACGGTTACCGAGATATTCGCAAAAAACTAGGGTAATTATTTAGAAATCCTCTCCGACTTTGATGAAATTTAAATATGTTATGCAGCTACACATTTTGGACAACTTTTCCCTTTTCACATATGTGGGGGTCTCTTTTAGTTTCGAGATATTCGCGAAAAACTATTGCTAGTCTGACTTGAATTTTCCGTATTCGGAAAAATCCAGAAACTATCTGAACACTCGAAATGAAAATTAGGAGTAATATTTTCAATTTATTGTTTAATGTAATCTAGTTTTTTAATAATAAATGTTGCATTCTATATTTATTTTCTTTTGCTACTATTATTATGAGACAAATTAAATTCATCAACTGCTACTATTATTATGGGACAAATTAAATTCATCAACTGCTACTATTATCATGGGACAAATTAAATTCATCAACTGCTACAATTATTATGGGACAGAGAGAGTACATTTTTATGTTAATACATACTTACAAAACTAACCCCATAGATCGCCCTATTAGGTTTTATTTGTTTTTACTTGCAGCCACAGCTAGTTATAAACTATCAAAGGACTTTGAAGCGCTCTCCTGTAAAATTTGTAATTTTCATAAATGTTTATGACGTTTTTCTTGTGTATGAACGATATACAGTGTCTCAAAAATGTTGCGGTTCCTTGAAATGGGAAATTTTCCATTGCAAAAATGGCCGCCGCGACTTTGTTAACCCTCATCCGTCCCTCGTGTCAATTTGACACAGTTTTCCCGAAATAAGTTATACCGTTCTGTTATTTGTAGGTGAAGTCCGAAACTTGGTGACTTTTATTTTTTTAATGCGAAACATATAACCACAAAAACCTAAGATGTAAATGTTAACTCATCAATTTGAATGAAAAAAACATCGGAAAGTAACTGTTTGACTTGTTATTTTATCGATTTTTTTATTACTATGTTAATTTGACAGCGAGGGACAGATTCAGTTCGCGAAATGAGGGACGGATGAGGGTTAAGGAGTTATTAATGAAAAACACGGACCAATCAGAGCGCGATCTAGACGCGTGTTGGCAAAATCGCCCCGACTCGGCGTGCCGGCATGACAGCCGAGCGTTGGTGGTACACCGCGATATCGCAACGAACAAGAAAAGGAACAGAAACTGATATAATTAAAAACTCACTTATTCATCTGTAAATCCACTTGCTGCTTCGAAATGTGTGTCACTTGGTCAATCGGCGACGAATTGCACTAGTAAGCTATGCACTAATAACAATTGAAATATCAATTGTATTGCAGCACAAGTCACAAGAATCAGGTAATGTGATCACTAAATTGCGGATTTCATGCAGTAGGTGCATTTTAAAACAGTCGAGAGATTAAAATAATTGAAAAACACCAATGTATTATATATTACGTCGCTTGCAATACCAGCAGCCAACTTTCATTTTGCATAAAAATCCGCAGTCTAGGGATTAGTTTAACCCTCGCAAGGTAGGGTCCCTTAGACCCCGACAAATGAATTTCATAAATAGCCTCGTTTTTAATAAATTTGGGATAAAGAATAACACAGGATAAAAAGTAAACAAACAGATTTAATTTTGGTTCACACAAAAATTCTTTTCAAAAATCTGAAGCTGGGTTCTTTGAGACCCCTCATTACCTTGCGAAGGTTAAATATCACTATTAGAAACACACCGAATAGCAACCGTTAGCTGTGAATCGACAAATCTTTGGAGATGTTCTCTCTACCGCGGCTCGAACGACACTGATTTTCCGCAAGATTTTTTTTGAAGAATTTAGGGAGGGGATTATGCGTGTCGATACTGCCGTATACCTGAAGCCATCTGTGCAGTTCGTCACCGAGTGACCCAGTGACACATAAACAAACCAAACGGATTTACTGCTGAATAAGTGAGTTTTTATTAGGTCGAGTCATAAATAACTTCCCGCGCAGCTAGGTAGACTCTATTGTTCGTATCGGAAGTTATTTATGACTCGACCTAATAATTCAATCAGTTTCTACTCCTTCTCTTGTTCGTTGCGTCGTCGCGGCGTACCACCAACGCTCGATTGTCGGCGCGCTGGGCCGTTTTTGCCAACACGCGTCTAGGTCGCGCTCTAATTGGTCCTTGTTTTTCGTTAATAACTCCTTAACCCTCATCGGTCCCTCGTGTCAATTTGACACAGTTTTCCCGAAATAAATTATACTGTTCTGTTGTTTGTAGGTAAAGTCCAAAACTTGGTGACTTTTATTTTTGTAATGCGAAACATAACCGCAAAAACCTAAGATGTAAATGTTAACTCATCAATTTGAATGCGAAAAACATCGAAAAGTAACTGTTTGAATTGTTATTTTATCGATTTTTTTATCACTGTGTCAATTTGACACCGAGGGACAGATTCAGTTCGCGAAATGAGAGACGGATGAGGGTTAAGGGGTTAGGACACAGCAATATTTTAAAAAAATCGAAAATTTTTTCTATTGAAAAATTACATACGCAAACTTTAAATGCGTTTTTCAAAATGCGTTTAGCAATTGCATTAAAATTTTACAGTTATCTTCATTATGATATCTATTACGCATTGACGACCGATTTTTTTTCATTTTCCCATTATTTTGTTAGATATAAATAAATAATTAACAAATTTTTTCTACTGAAATTCAGTCATTAAATTTAAAATATCTGCCATTTTGTTAATTTTCACAAAAATTGAAATGTGGGATCGTCAATGCCCACAGAATATATGACAATTCATGAAATTTTTGGGACTTTTGATATAGTTAATTCGATTTGTAGAAATCCTGTACACCAGCTGGCGATCAGGAAGAAAAGATATTCCTAGCAAAAACGACGAGAGGCACAGGAACAAATTATTTTCTACATATTACAAGCATTTTTTTATAGTTCGTAATATAGTAAACTGAAATACAAAATCTTACGTTATCATTCAATTTTTTCTGTACTGTTGTTTAAAAATCTTATATTACCACGTTTTTATTAGCTTTCTTGTCCGTCTGTCTGTTGGGAGACAAATTTTGCAATTGATTTTAAACTTCCTGATGAGCTAGAGACTTGAAATTTTAAACATAGCTCAGAACTGGATGACAATGCAATATTTTAAAAAAATTTTTTAAAAAAGCCTATGCGTTTATTTTCCCCACTTGTTACTGTGTCCTAACGAATCTACAATTCCGCGCGACACCAACAAATTATTCAAAATCAATAATAGCGGAGATGATAAATTTAATCCAATGGCGCCAACAAGCAAAAAGACACTGAAGAGGATAAGATCAGCAAGGAATTTGATCTCTGACCACCGTCAGCGACCGAGAATAAAAGTTGGAAGTTATCTAGCGAAGAATTCGGTGATTGTCGTAGCTGTTTCGGATTTGAAGTTTCGAAAGGTTTATCGGGAAATCGTCCGACATAACTGATCTCGGACAAAGAGGAGTGCAAATTCGTTCGAAGGCCTCGTCCCTGTACCAGTGTGTTCGCGCGCGTATATGTGTGTGTGCATGTGTACACGATCAAAGGCTACGCCAATGGCCGCGGACAGTGATAATGTCGCGGCGATGTTAGCGGAGATACGGGACTTGGTATCTTTATTACCCTAAGCGAGACACGTTGCTCAAGTTAATATTAATTGCCATTTTATCTTGCTCAGACGGCTGATATTTCGAACGGAGTAATCTTCGAGAATTTTATGACACTCGAACCACCAGCGGAACTAGACCTTCGAACTCCGGGAACAAACTTCGAACCGGTTCGGTGTGGCGTTTCACTTAGTATTTGCAGACTCCGTTTCCATCGACAACCTATTTTCGCAAGCGCGAGCGCGCGCGTACGCCTTAATTTAACTGCTCGACGTAACCTCTTAAAAAGTTTTACGACCGACGGAATCACTCCGACGTTATATTGCATCTGCTCTGTCGCGCGGTTCTCGCGAACATCGACTCGCCAAATTGAACTGTGAATTATTGCTACCCAGTAGCCCTTCGCGATCGGCTCCTAACGAATTTCACCGTATTAAAGCAGTAGACTCATTTCCAGAATTGCAAGGGCGCGAGATTCGCGTTCTCATTTCTCGATAATACAAAAATGGGCTACTCTTTACCTTGACGGACTCAAAATTTCTGCCTTTTCCCAATAAATTATTATGTATTTGGTATGTAATTCAGTAGATTTGCACCCAGCGCGGCTTCAGTCGAAGTTTTAATCCTCTAGGATCAATGGTTCAGGATTTATGATTGTTTAAAGTTGAGCTTTTTCGGTATTTTTGACGGGTAAGGGCGCCGCCATATTGGTTTGCAGTGGCGATCTCGCGCCGCTTACCGAGCAGAACCGCTAGATGGCAGCACGGGCACGCGTTAATGCTGATATAGAGCAGGTATTGCGATTGTTGTTTGAATTTTGGAGAACATGGCCACGATGTTGAGTTTTAACTGGTCTGAGTTAGGTTTGGGTTAGATTTGGGTTAGGTTTCTGTGAATATTTTCCACGATATTTCCTCGCAAACATTTTCTGAGATATTCTCTCTATGTTAGCGATATTACTGTGTGTCCCCTTACTTGTCAAAAATACTGAAAAATGCTTATGGTTGCTTGAAGCAACCATAAATCCTGAACCATTGATCCTAGAGGATTGAAATTTCGACTGAAGCCGCGCTGGGTACAAATCTACTGAATTACATACCAAATACATCATAATTTATTGGGAAAAGGCAGAAATTTTGAGTCCGTCAAGATAAAGATTACTCCGCTATCGCCCACAAAAGTCCTATTTTTACATTTACGAGGCGTAATTTGCATTATTCGACAGCATGTAGCTATGAAAATAGCTAGGGGAGAGTTGCCTAATGAGTACTGGTCACTGGTCACCAAAAGCGTACAGGCTCATTTTTTTGGCTCAATTAATGTTTGCGATTTCTAGTGTTAAAAATATAAAGCGTTTATGGAGTAGGTAATATAGGACACAACTTGTGTTATCTCGATTGATTTCCCGCCAACCTGTAGAAGCCGGAAGATTTTAAGTAAGTTTGATGTCAATTTTAACCAATTATTTTAAGACAAATTTCAATTAAATACTATAATTGATTAATACATTTTGTGTTCTCTTTGAAATATATTTAATATACCATCTTTATAGTAAGTTTATAATATAATTTATATAATCTTTTAGGTTAGATAAATAATATTTTTTTCAGTTCGCTTAGTTTCCTAAATCGTACGGCAATTGAAACTCTGAAATCGTACCAGTACGAAATCACACTGAAATTTTATCAGCAGCCCCTACAAAAATGAAGTCATAGCTATGAAAGAAAAACAAATTAAAAGGAAAATAACTTTTTGCAACGCACTATCTACAAGTACGTCGGCATCGACGATCATTACTGTAGAAAATGAAGAAGACTGGTTTTGTTTTCTATGCAATCAAACACGTTTAGAAAACATGATTCAGTGCCTAAAGTGCAAATTATGGGTTCATAAAGCTTTTAGACAGAGTTGTGAATTGAATTGAATTACTCCAGAAATTATAATTATAAAGTAATTGAATTACATTGTAATTCAGTCATATTGTAATTTATAATTCAGATCTTCATTCAATTAAATTACAATGTATTTCGTAATTGCAATGGAGTGCAATTATAAAATACATTGTAATTGAATTAATTGAAAGGTTTGAATTATGTAATTCAGTTACGACGTAGTTGAATTACTATATAATTGAAATACAATGTAATTCAATTGCGTAATTGAATTACAATGTAATTGAATTAGCACAACTCTTGTGGAGGAGTGTTGAAAGAAGACAAAATATACTATACTTCAAAATGTTTGTAATACTTTTTACTTTTAATGTTTTCTAAGAGTTCATTGTTTCTATTTGGTATATTTCATATTTTGTATAAAAATTATTATGTTTATTTGTTTCCATACTTTTGTGTTCCAATAGAATAAAAAAGATAATTATTAAAAATTATATTTTCAGAACAAAATTTATTACCAAATAATGTAAGTACGATTTTGGAAATACAGCAGTACGATTTAAAATATAGGTGTCCTAAATCGTACTTTTACAGTCTTCTAAAATTACTCAAATCACTCTTTTAATTTTATTTTATACGTAGAATGTTTATTTAGAAGGTTCCTGCAAAGATCAAAGTATAATTGCGAAGAACAATTTTAGTAAAAATGTGTGTTGTTTATTAGATATATCAAAGATCTCTTAGGTAGTACGATTTTGGCAACTCTCCCCTACGAATTACTTTGTACACCGACTGTATAAGAAATTAATAAATACAATATAAATTAAGAAATTAAGAAATTATAAGAAATTAAATAAATAAAGGAAGAACGAAATATACATATATAAAAACCCGTTTCATTTACATTTTTCCTTCTCCGACGTCGAGCCACACTCGACAAAGGGGTGGAAAGGGTTAAAAGTTAATGAGATTTGTTCGTATTGAATTTTCTCGGTGGGGCTCACCAAGCAGGGTCGTCAGGTTTCCGATCACACTCGGTATTGTAGCAACCGTTGAAATAAATGACTTCGCCGGCTCGTTGAGAAACTGTCTCAGGTTTGAAACGAGCTGCGATATTTGTTTCTCCCGTCGAACGTCAGAGTTCCAGGCGATTCACGGGGGAGATCGTCACCATGGGGAAAGACGGGACAACATATTCACGAGGCTGCTGCTGCCTCGGATTTTATACCGTCGCTATATCCTGAAATCTCTGCGGGACCCGGTATTCCCGACGTGTTTACACCTCCGCGAGGGCAGTTCTCGTTTCGCAGTCGTAGAGAAAGACTGAGAGAGAAGTTTCGGGAGTAACGTTCATGCTTTCGAAAACACCGGGTGTCTTCTCCCCGACTGTCTGCACTGGGGACAGTGATTTCACTGAAATTCCACCGATGTCACTATTTCCTACCAGTCACAATATTTGTTAGGTGTTTGTGGAAGTTCTAGTCGCTATTTCATACACGATATACAGTGACTCCCACTAATATTCGGACACTCTTAAAAAGACGATAATTTTTTTAATATTGTACTATACGATCTGAACTTTTTTGGGAAGCTAGAGCAATTAGTTTGCCACAGGATGTGGAAAAAATTTTTTTTCGAAAATTGCAATTGATCGGAATTGTAGAAAAAATACGAAAAGTTGCATTTTACAACTTTTTTGTGTGGGCCTATATTGAAAATTTAAAAAATACGTTTTGTAGATCTGTGTGAATTAAACATATTCTGGAAAATTTCGTCAAAATCGATCGACGTTGCAATGAGCTACAAACGTTTAAAGATGGTAAAAATTGCAGATTTTCGGCCTATGACTGTAGTAAATCTAAGGATTCTTACATCTTTCAATGCCTGTCGTTTTTTTTCTGCATCAACCGATTTCGATAAAACTTTTACAGTGCATATAATTCACACGCATCTACAAAACGTATTTTTTAAATTTTCATTATAGATCCACATAAAGAAGTTGAAAAATGCAACTCTTAAAACTTTTACAGTGCATATAATTTACACGCATCTACAAAACGTATTTTTTAAATTTTCATTATAGGTCCACATAAAAAAGTTGAAAAATGCAACTCTTAGCATATTCTCTACAATTCCGACAACTTGCAATTTTTTTGAAAAATTTTAGTTACGTTGTGCAGCAAACCGATTTCGATAAAACTTTTACAGTGCATATAATTTACACGCATCTACAAAACGTATTTTTTAAATTTTCATTATAGGTCCACATAAAGAAGTTGAAAAATGCAACTCTTAAAACTTTTACAGTGCATATAATTTACACGCATCTACAAAACGTATTTTTTAAATTTTCATTAGAGGTCCACATAAAAAAGTTGAAAAATGCAACTCTTAGTATTTTCTCTACAATTCCGACAACTTGCAATTTTTTTGAAAAATTTTAGTCACGTTGTGCAACAAAC
Organism: Lasioglossum marginatum; assembly: GCA_028455795.1. Taxonomy (NCBI): domain Eukaryota; kingdom Metazoa; phylum Arthropoda; class Insecta; order Hymenoptera; family Halictidae; genus Lasioglossum; species Lasioglossum marginatum. Next base: position 2,437,539 of record CM052253.1, on the reverse strand, counting down.
CAATTGTTTTAACTTCCCAAAAGATTTCAAATCGTATGGTCCAATATTAAAAATGTTATCGTCTTTTTAGGAGTGTCCGAATATTAGTGCGAGTCACTGTACGAAGATCTTGCCAGTCGATAGATCAATTGGTTATTTAGACACATCAGCTGTTGTAATGTGTGTGTAATAAAACCTCTTCCATTGAGTGGTGTCATTTTTAATTTCGCACTATTATTTATTTGTGAAGGTTAGAGTTGTCACTCTTCGACACGTGGTCAGTAAAATTGTTAATTGTTGTAAAAAATTGTTAATTGTAAAAAACAGCGTTTTTTATCATTTAAAATAACACTTCTTAGACCCTGTATATATGTAGAAGTAAGGATTAGAAATGCTAACAGTCTGAATCATAATATAATTATATTAAATATATATTAACTATATAGATATTATATAATATTATATATAAATATTAAATAATATTAAATATATCATATTTAAAGAATTATTATACTGAAACAAAGTATCAAAAAATGCACACCATCGAAAATTTTATTTTTCATAATTTACGATGCGGATTTTTATGCAGATTCTAACATTCACAGATTATTTCGTGAAAACCAACATGAGAAACAAGGTCAATTTATGAATTAGAAAATTGCTTTTGGTAAGAATATTGTTGTTGATTTTCGTTGTTATACATGTTTCCTATCAGTCACAGTATTTGTTAGGTATTTGTTGAAATTTTCGTCATTATTCGATAGCAAACAAACAATTGCAGAAATAGGCGGAGGATTATTATATTTATAAAACTCGAAATGGGGAAATTGCTTTCCTTCTGTAATCAATTCATTATCTCCAAAATAACATATCGATATCAATAAATCCTTTTAATCATTCTACTGTTTGAAATTTCACATACTCATTTTTGTCATAAATGCATACAATCGGCACTAAAATTTTTGCGTACATCTAACAGTTAGCTTGGTATATTTATTAACCTTGTTACCTTTAAGTTTACCTATTTTACCGATTAAATAAGATTATCTATTGAAGAGTTAGATATCAGAAATAAATATAAAGAAACGTGCTGTGTTTAATGAGTAGACTGCGGTTCTTTATGCATGTATGGCTTCTAAAAATTTTCAAAATATGCTGGAATATAAAATTCCACAGAATTTCGTACTATTTTTATTTATTTCAGAACTACAAAGACTACTACTACTGAAAATAAGAATTTACACGATTCCACAGTCTATTAACATCCGCGGACTATTAATGAGCTCGAAATTGTTTAAGAATTTTTAGGAAGATTCCTAGGAAAAATTACAAATTTTAGATATTTGTTGATTTCTCCACTGCTTTGCAAATCGAAGTTGCTATTAGTAAATTGAATAGTTGGGAGACACGTGCCAAGGAAAGGAAGTGCAACGAAGTCTAATAGAATGTTTATTTTACGCGGGCATTTTTTGGTGTAAGTGTGTCGTGCGCCAGATAGGTGATAAGATTACGGAAGAAGATAAGTTGCAGAGAGATAAAACGCTCTTTGTACATTGGACTTGTAATTAATAGGTGTTTCAAAGCGTCTCTTCGAATCTCTGTGAAGTTAGTACATTAACCATAGACACGGCAATTCCCAGTAAACTATTTCCTTTCCTAGTTAAAGTAACGAATATATTCAATAATTCAATCCTGTCTAAATTATTAGTAGACTGCGGATCTTCATGCATTTATTAAGAAATTGGTTGTGTGAAATATCAGGTTGGAGGGAAACTTCTGTCGTATTTTAAAGAAAACGTTTGAACCAATTTATAAAAATATATCTTTAATATTATTCAATGACATAATTTCCATTATGTATAGCAACTTGTTGCCATCTTTCAGATAACCTGTCAATTTCTGTTTCCCAATGACTCACCAGCAACATGTGTTTTTCATTTACAAGCAAAATTACCTGCTCATTTAAAATACGACAGACCTAATATAAAACAGCAGAAGATTAGAAAAATTTCAGAATACCGTAATGTTGTTTTTAATGTAACGAAGTCATTAAGGGATGAAATCAATTTTTCTTTTATTCCTGCTTCCCACAATAAATAAAGAACATTTTTATTTTACATAGAGATCCTCAGTCTAATTATTAGCAACCCTACGAACCGCGCGACAGGTTAACTACCGGGTCTTACGTCAATACCCAACATTTTCCACGACATTCAATAATGTTGTAATCGTTGGACGTCAGTTTTTAAATTTACGTAATTTATGTACGTGTCAATAGGTACAAAAATTTCATAAAACTGCGACAGCTACATGCTGCCGAATAATGCAAATTAACACTATTCCTACCACGATTTTGTGTATACCTATTTCGACCAAAAGGTGTCTTTTGACACCTTTGCGTTTGAATGGAAATAATTGTCAAAACTGTCGGGATTTCAAATTACCAGTTAAACATAGATAATTTGAGCAATATATTTATTGATACATTGATGCGTGAAATATTTTCACCTGTCGTTTCTTTGTACAGAACCCATGCGTTTATTCCGGCTAAATCCAGGATATTGTAAAATACATGCATAGGCCATTTACGGCATTTACATTTCACACTATACTTTCTCGCCATTTGGTCAGTCATATCGACCCCAAATTTTGTGTTATTATAAATGGTTTCTGGAAGACGTTTATTCTTCTTTTCCACTTTACACATTATAATTGATACAAAGCTGCAAAATGGTGTTGAAATCCTTAAGGTGTCAAAAGACACTTCATGGTAGAAATGGGTACACCATATGCACATTTTTAGATCCAGTATGAGCTGGAGGAAAATGATATCGCTGAATGAATTTAACCACTGTTGTACGAAAAGTCAGAAAATTAATTGTGGAGAAATGATTAAACTTAGGAAATAATTTTAAGTTGAAATTTGAAAGGTGTCTTTTGACAGCTCTTGGTAGAAATCGTGTTAATCACTGAAATCGTAAAATGAATCGTAGGGCAAGGGGTTAAGAAAGAAACGTTGGTGGGATCGACCTAGTTAAATGCATTAAATTCGATGTATTCGGACCGGTGTCGTATGTAATTGGAAACATACGGACTGTAATATCTTATGACTGCCATGCCATTAACGGCACGACGATCATCGTAATATACGTTTAGTTTAGTTTAGCGGACGGAGGGGTGCCGAGCGAGCGACCCTTCGCCTGCCACCGGAGGGTGCATAATTTATCGCTTTTCCCCAACCACCATAATGCAACACGTTACACGCTTGGTATGCATGTAGATTCCGGAGGTTATCGATGCTCCCTTAGTATCCGGGGCCGTATAATGGGCCGTCTAACTACCGATAAATAGCCTAATCATCGATTGGAATTCATTGCCATGGCTTTTCTCTTAATTCAATATCTAACGCGTAATTAGAGCAGCGAGCCGGTGAACGACGGGAAAGATTATGTGTGCCTTTGGACATTCGCGTCATCTTTTCTCTCACTCTTTGGTTCATTAGGCTACTTGAACTTACTCCTTAACTATAACTAGACAGCGGATTTTATGCATTTATGACAAAAATGGGTGGGTGTAATGTCGAATAATAAAGAGATTACAAGAATGTTAGAGTATCAACACATTTCTTACAACTTAATAATACCACCAAAGAGAGAAATAAATTCCTGCTTGGTTTCTATGTCTTGCAATTAATGCAGACAATTTTTATTTTGCATAAAGATTTAGTAATAACTAAATCCTTACTCCTTAGCAATAACTAGACTGCGGATTTTATGCATTTATGACAAAAATGGGTGGGTGTGATGTCAAATAATAAAGAGATTACAAGAATGTTAGAGTATCAATACATTTCTTACAACTTAATGAAACCACTAACGAGAGAAATAATTTCCTGCTTTACAATTTTTATTTTGCATAAAGATCTAGTAATAACTAGACTGCGGATTTTATGAATTTACAAAAATATGGGTAGTTACAATTTTAATCGGTTGGGAATTAATATTATTATTATTATTATTATTATTATTATTATTAATATTATTATTATTAATAAAATTGAACAGTATCGAAACATTACTTTTGTCTTCCCAATATTATTAAACAGTATTAAAGGAAGACATTTTTATGTGACTCCAGTACCCTGTAATTAATGAGGACAATTTTTATTTTGCTGACAGATCCGCAGTCCAGTAATGCATTTATGGCACAAATGCAAGAAAGCATTTAATATACTGACATTTTTAGCTTAGTCTTTCTACAAGGAAATAATAAGAAGAAATGAACTGAGAAAAATTCTCTTGTACTTCAAGACTACCTCGTACCCTTGCAACAAAAGTGACAGAAGTGACACAAGTCAAAAACCTGATTTTTTAGTTATTACTAGACTCCGGATCTTTATGCATTTATAGGAAAATTGAGTAGACAAAATTCAAAATTATTGGAACATTTTAAAAATTGAAGACGTCAATATTGTATGATTTCTACTCTATTAAGATCATTAAGGGAAGAAACAACATTCAATTTAGTTTCTATTTCTTGCAATCGATGCAGACAATTTTGATTTTGCATAAAGATCCGCAGTCTAGTTAGTACCATTAATGAATCCTGTAAATATTATTTCATAAGTTACCAAAAGCGTATTAACTTAACTTCATTGTCTAGCTTCCAGGTGGCATTTGTGTCGTTTTTTCTGAATGAGTCTGATCCGTCACGCTCCGAGGTGAAACGCTATTCGGGTAACTTCGAGGGAGTCGAGCTTAGCCGAGCGAGCGAGAAAGAAACTAGTGTGCGTCGCTGACTTTTTGCTGGACAGTGAATGAATCTGATCCGTTACGTTCCGAGGTGAAACGCTATTTGGGTAAGCTCGGGGAGTCGAGTTTAGCTGAGCGAGCGACAAACGAACAAGTGCGCGTCGCTGTTTTCCTGCTGCGCAGTGAATGAGTCTGATCCATCACGCTTCGAAGTGAAATTTTATTCAGGTAAGCTTGAGGGAGTCGAGCTTAGCCGAGCGAGCGAGAAACAAACAGGTGTGCGTCGCTGACTTTTTGCTGGGCAGTGAATGAGACTAATCCGTCACGCTTCGAGATGAAATTCTATTCAGATAAGCTTGAGGGAGTCGAGCTTAGCCGAGCGAGCGAGCGAGAAAGAAACTGGTGTGCGTCGCTGTTTTTCTGCTGGGCAGTGAACGAGTCTGATCCGTTACCCGAAACGCTATTCGGGTAAACTCGGGGAACCGAGTTTAGCTGAGCGAGCGGAAAACAAACAGGTGCGCATCGTTGTTTTCCTGCAGCGCAATGAATGAGTCTGATCCGTCATGCTTCGAGGTGAAATTCTATTCAGGTAAGCTTGAGGGAGTCGAGCTTAGCCGAACGAGCGAGAAACAAGCAGGTGTACGTCGCTGACTTTTTACTGGGCAGTGAATGAGTCTGATCCGTCACGCTTCGAGGTGAAATTCTATTCAGGTAAGCTTGAGGGATTCGAGCTTAGCCGAGCGAGCGACAAACGAACAGGTGTGCGTCGCTGTTTTTCTGCTGGGCAGTGAATGAGTCTGATCCGTCATGCTCCGAGATGAAACGGAGAGGTGTGCGGTCATCATAGAAGTTTTCACTTCGGTCGTGTGGTCTTATGCACACAGTATCGGTCTGTTTTTTAATCGGATTTTTCAATCGAAGGGTGTATTACCTGTCTGTCGCCTTCTACGTTCAGCACCTCAGGCCTCTCTGGTTGCTGTCTTCCATATGGCGTGCACGGATCCGAAGGATGGCTGAAAACATCGAAGGTCTGTAAAAGAACCGAACAAGTTTGCTTAGAATAGAATTGGTTTTTATTGTGACTAGATTACAAACGGGGCCTTTCGGCGCTCAATATCGCCCAGTAGGAACGTTTACACGTAGTGAGTGAAACGACAACGGGAATGAGAACATTCTATTGCGGGCATTTTTCCAATCACTCACCGCGGGAACTGGGATATGTGATTACGACGAACATTTGTACGACATCGGGATTCATACAAAATAGCGGTCGTTTCTTACGTCTAGCTTACGTCGATAGTTGATGTATAGCGTTTAGGTCTAGATCGGTTTCCGAAGTTGGTCGACTCTGCCTCGTTGAATCTCGTTCGCTGTCACACCGTCCACACGACTTTACTACAATGTATGTATGTATGTAAGTGTTCCAATACCGATTATGTTTATGTTTCATAGCTCGACATTTACCTGTTTTTTTTTTTACTAACGTCACCCGTATAATAGGAAAGATCACGTAAACAGAACGCAGAACGAATCGACGCACCTCGGAAGATCGATTTACACGCGCCCTTGCAAGGGTGTCGAATACAGTTTATAATTACTCAATAATGTTAATAATATTTATAACGTACGCTTAGCCGATAAAATGATTTCTCTCCTCGTACACTATACAAAAGCGACGTCGGAAATCGCGTCGCCCACCCATTTCTCGTTTTACTTACAGCCCGTAATACGTTTCTTCTTTTTCCTCTTCTTCCTCCTCCTCTTTTTTTTGTTGTTGTTGTTCTGTTGTTGTTTTGGTATCCTGCTGTATAATGTTATTATCATCATTACAATATAACAATTTCTGATAGATATTTACGAATCGCGTGAAATCAGCGTCTACTATACATGTATCTACAGAATAGTGAGTACGTGATCCGCGGCGGGATCTCTTATTAAGCATACTCTTCTTCCCTTCCGTCGTTACCAGTCTAAAATCGCAACTCAACTCTCTTATTCGTTCGACTCTCGAGGGACAGGTTCCGGTGTGAACTGTGATTCCGTGTCACGAGCGATGCAAGCGAAGTAAACGTTTAAGAAAATAAAGCTCGTCCTCTTTCTCTCTCTCTCTTTCTTTCCTCGTCGTTTATATCCCCCCCCCCCCACCCCCCGATAGGTTGCGCTCTGAACGACGAGCATCATCATATTGCACTTTGGGGCTCGAGTATTTGTCAAGGACCGAGACGAAACGTGTGTTCAATCGGAAGGCAACTAAAGCTTAATCGATCCGCGGGGAACTTAGAATCCATAGTACGCTAACGTGACTATCTCTCTCGCTGCCTCTCACTCTCTCACTTTCCCTCTCTCTCTCTCTCTCACGGTCTCTGTAAACATTACGGAAGAAGCATGCGCCTCGAAACATGTTAAATATACACCAATATAATCGTTCGATCGTCCATGAGTTTACATCGTATGTACAACGCTGTTCTTTCGTTCAGCCGTCCGGCTGGGAAGAGCATGGTTCAGTCGCAACGAATGGCTCGACGAACAAAGTACGGCCGCGCCTGGAACCGGAAGTCGTTGTTCTTAGATCGGTCCCGAGATCATGGCGCGAAGAAGCTAGATCCAGCGCTCGGATTTACTTACTCGCGATGGCCGAGTTTCGAAGGCTACGCCCCCTCGACCCGGTCGCGCGTCTCGCTCCCCGTGGCGGTCCTGGTTTGGAGCTCCTCAGGCGCGTTCCGTACTCGCTATTCGCAGCGCCTAGGAGAACTAGGGCCGCCACGGGGAGCGAGACGCGCGGCCGGATCGAGGGTGCGTAGCCAGGGATGTGATCAAGTACCTCGCAAACAGGTTCGAACTTTGATCGATTGAGTTCGAACTCTCTATAAGTAGTTCGAAGAATAGAAACAATGCTCCTAAGTATACTCGAATCTATGCCAGCTAGTTTCGAACCTTTCACAAGTACTTTGATAAATGGAAGTAATACTTGCAAGGATACTCGAATCTTGTTCGAACAGATTCGAAACTTTCATGAAATTCTCTGATTTTTCTAATCACTGTTTTTTTTACTTTTAAAATCAATTATGCTGTACTTTAATGCATAATTTAATTCAACATGTATTAATTATAATTTCATAATCGGACGTATAGATCCATCTATCTATGTATTTATTCCATCTACAACATGTGATGGTTCACAGACGTAGATGTCCGTAAATCGGCAAAATAGCAAATTATCAATTTGGTTATCCCTTGACAATGAAATAACAATTACAAATAATACGATATCTAGCTCATCGACTGCTGTATTAGAAGTGAAAAATTATCTAAACTCACCATATTTAAATCACAAAGAAGACTCGTTATTATTTTCGCATGAAAATTCAACAAAGTTAACCCATTTTATCAAAAATTGCATGTGAATATCTTTGTATAATGGCCACTTCTGTACCTTCAGAAAGTGTTTTCAAAAACAGGAAATATCGTGGATAAAAAAAGAAATAGGCTAAAACCGAGTATTGTAAATGAAATACTATTCTGAAATAGTTACGAATTTAATAAATAAATTGCTTGAAACCTACTATGCAGTTTTCGTTTCCAAGATTCGAATACTACTTGCGAAAGATTCGATACTTTTCAACATCGAAGCACTTACAAGTATCTTTTCGAAACTTGTAAGTATTCATTCCGAGGTTCGATATCAGTTTGTATAAAGCGAATACTTTTCAAATATAATCATTGAAACATTATTGCTTTTAAGTAGTAATCGAAACCCATGAAATGAAACTTGGTTATTGAAATTGACTCGGATTCGTGAGTATATTGAACTTGATCCCATCTCTAGGCGTAGCCTTCGAAACTCGGCCGTCGCGAGTAAGTAAATCCGAGCGCTGAGCTCGACCCAAAGGCTGCACGACGCACAGTAGTCGGAAATCGCGAAAACGTGGCCAAAATCGAAAGGGTACTCTTACAATTTAGTAGAATCTACAATTACATACACTGCTGTGCAAAAGAAAGAAGCACCTGGTCATATTTAATACTAAACCCACCGAGCACTAGAAGCGATTAAAATGTATTGGGACATAAAAATGACAAGGCTCTACTTATTTATATCTTGTGCAATTTTTATTACAATATGCGTTTGGATAAAGAAATTTATCGAAGCAAGTTCAACGTAAGCAATTCCATAATTTCAATAATCGTAAAATGAAAAATATAAAACCGGTCATATGACCGACAGTGGTAATAGAAAAGGTAATAGAACCGGTTAGTGTTAATAGAAAAGCATAAAAAAATCAAATAAGAACACAGTAAGTTTCGGAAAAAGATTCCGCAATTTTAATTGAGCAATTCTGAGAATATGTGTTATCGCGGAATATCTAATGCTTTAAATGCGATAAATCAGTCATTGTACAATACAATTTCTACATAAAGATATTGTTTGTCATTATAGCTTATAATTGTATTGGGTGCTTTTTTCTTTTGCACAGTAGTGTATACAAACATAATTATACAACGTACAATTTAGTTGAACATTGATACTCTGGGATTTTTCAGGTCGCTGATTATGAACCTGATGTCAAAATTACAGAAACAGAATGGCGGATTCAGTACGTAACACGAAAAATTATTGGGCTCTCTTGAATATCAGCATTCCCACATTTCTTGTGCCGTGGAATTTAAATCTGATGTCAAAATTACGAGAAGCAAAATGGCGGATGGGTGTGTGAAAAAATTATTTGATTTGCACAAATAGTTGGTAATAGATAATTTTCGGGATATATCATTGGTATAGATTATTATCAGATGACTTCAGATAGCCAGAAATGTAAGATTTTAACTAGACTGCGGATCTTTATGCGTTCATGAAGAAATTGATTGGGTGCAATATAGAACAATAAACGATTTAAAAAATTCAAGAATGTTGTAATGTTGCTTTTAATGTAACATGTCGTTAAGGGAGGAAATCAATTTTTATGTTATTCCTGCTTCCCACAATCAATGCAAAACATTTTTATTTTGCTTAAAGATCCGCAGTCGAGTTTGTCTAGTCTAGTCTTGTTTAATAGCCTTAACAGCTTCTTTTCCAAAAAAAAATGAAGGCTTGATCTCGATCGATAAACAACTTTTTTGTTAATGCAATGAAACAGATGTGTAGATTTTTCTTTTACATCTTTCAATATTTTAAAAAATAAAATAAAGCAATGAAATCAGAATGTTTTATTAAATTAGGACATGCCCGAGAATAGCAAGAATGATAAACTAGCGTTACAGCGCGACAATAAATCCCAAAGGTAATTTCAATTATAAATATTCTTCCTATTATCGATCGTATGATTGTTAAACAAATGATGTAATAGTGTTCTCGGCGCAACGGTTGATCGAACCGTTGCTCCGAGAACATTATTACATCATTTGTTTAACAATCATACGATCGATAATAGGAAGAATATTTACAATGGATGGCGAAACTAACACGAAACAAACACAGATTCTTTTTTTGCGTCATTGTCAAGGAGTTTCGGCCTTGAAACTGTGAAGGTACTGAAGAACTGATCGAACACATGTTTATCAATTGCAAAGATAATTAACCGAAAACTATTTTTAACGATCGAACCGTTGCGCCGAGAACACTATTACATCATTTGTTTAATTTCAATTATGGTTGGAAATCTCGATCTTGTAACCCTTTGCACTCGGAGCTATATTAATTCGAAAATTAAACATTTCTTCCGACCTAGAATAATCCCTAATCTATATGACTTTTTTCATTTTATGGATATGAAATTGATAATACCTCATACAATACTTAAATGTTGAGCAATTAATTAGATACCAACTTATTTAATAATGTAAACAATATTTTGAATAATGGTACAGCAATTTTTAGTGGCGCTAGAGTTCTAAGGGTTAAAAGTTAAAACTACCAACTTTGAACTTGCGTATTTCCGATAGAAGTACGTATTAAACATTCGTTGTAACAAAAAGAAACGTGTACTAGCACTTTATAAATAAAGTACACCTACACAGATTGTTAAACTACAGGTAAAAATTGTTTACGTTTGGCCACGATTTCAGTCCAACTCACCGTGCGACGGATCCTCGCGCCATGCCACTGCGCTTACAGCTGACAATCGACCGTACGGGGATCAAGAAACGAAGAGGGATCTACACGGTCTCGCAGCCAACCGTTCGGATCGATGGTTAGTTACAAGGACAGCGCAGTGGTTGTGTCGAGTACCACCGTTCTCAGTTCTCCTCCCGTGGCAGAGACAACGTTTGGGATCCGAAAGCAATCGGCGGCATGGCCCAGCAGTCGAGCAACGAGGGGCAATAACTAGCACTGGTGGCGTGCTGCCAGTATCCAGCCAAACCTGTGCCGCCTCCAGCACCGGTTCCAGAACCGCCTATCCCAATGCCAACACCAACGCCGATACCGCCGGTCGTCGCGACGACGTGCTCGCTCCCGATGCCGTCTGTCTCCATCACGCTTCTGTCGTCATCGATCTTCTGGTCCGCCGTGGTCCCGTCGTCGTCGTACATGAGGTAAAGGGGGTGCGAGATGGTCGACGAGGGACTCGACGACAATGTCGGGGAGGCGGCGGACCTAGGCCTGGGTCACTCTTGCGATCTCAGCTGATTGTCAGTTTGCTGGTTGCCGGAGACACCGGGAGCTGTCCCGACCGGCACTACTTGGCTGCCTCCACCCAAGGACCTTGCCGAGCCGGGCATAGAGCTTCCGGAATTCGCGGTGACGCTGTGCTGATGGGGGCTAGTCGTAGCCCCCGCTTCACCTCAGACTTGAGCCCTGGCTGTGGCGTTGACGTGAGCCTCTGTGCTACCCGGCGAGTGCGGGTTACCTTCGCCGGTCGACGCCAACGCGTATTGACACGCGCTCAATCCACCACCGCCTCCGACCGAAGACGCTCTGGAGCTAACCGGGCTGCCAGCCGCGGACACCGGCGTGCTGTCTATGCTGAAGGAACTGCCGCTCAAGCCGCTGTACCCGCTGCTGTGCTGTCTGGCCTTCAATCGTAACGAGGCGATGCTACTCGAGGTCATCTCCGGAGCTACCGTTGTCCTGTGATGCGGCGTGTAAACCGGTGGCCCGTAAGGATGATGCGGCGCCGCAGGTGTCGCGTAAGGACACGCTGCACCTGATGCTGCCACCGGCGAACCCGCCACGCCTAACCCTGAGCCCATCCCAGGTAGCATCGATGTGGCTGCCTGCCCGACGGACACTGACATTCCGCCCACGTGACTACCAGCCACGGACGTCGCCGCGTTGAAACAATTCACCGGACTGACTTGGGTATGGTGATGATGATGCGACGCTGTCGGCACCACCGAGCCCAACGTGTTCACCCACGGGAAGTTTTTCGTTGCCAATGGAGATGGCACCTTCGCCGCCCAATTGTTGTACGTACTGTACGAACTGTACAAAGCGTCCGGGTCCGCGAACGGCTGACCGATGAAACCGTTCAAGCTGGTCGTGCCGAAACTCGCCTTGAACTCCCCGGCTGCTGCCGCGGCCGCGTTCAACGCGTTCCGCTCTTTCTTCCGCCATTTTGCTCTTCTGTTCTTGAACCACACCTGCAAACAGACCAGAGCATTCTGTTAGGGATGTGAGCGTTTGTATTCGGTTCTAGGTACGGATGGGATCAAGTTCTATACAGAGTGTCTCAAAATTCCTTCAACGGAAATGGAAGGTTCCTGAGATCATTTGAAGCGACATTTTCCTTTGCAAAAATGGCGTCCGAATTAAGGAGTTATTAACGAAAAACACGGACCACCAGTGCTACCTAGACGCGTGTTGGCACAGTCGGCCCGGCGAGTTGTTCAACTGTCAACTGTCAACTGGCTAACTGTGTCAACACGCGTCTAGGTCGCGCTCTGATTGGTCCGTCTTTTTCGTTAATAACTCCTTAATAAAGCCGCGGTGGCCATTTTTGCAAAGGAAAATGTTGCTTCAAATGATGCCAGGAACCTCCCACTTCCGAATGCTGAAGAAATTTTGAGACACCATACACTACCGTCTATAAGTATTTGACCACTTGACGGAATCGAATCTAAAAGTTTGTATCAACGTTATAACTTAAATTACTTTGAAGTAGAATGAATATAAATGTATGATTGACAGAGAAGCATTATAATGCATTACTTGTTAAGGATTTTTCCAGTAAATAGATGGAAGTTATTAAACACTTTGTTCATCAATATATTCACTCCAATATACTTTACTCTGGCGAGAATGTAACTAATGGAGAATTCAAGGTCAACTCATAATCACGCAATAAAATGATGGGCAAGTGGAATACTTTCGAAGAACGTACGGAACAGAGCTTCTACGTATTTTCCCGCAAGGAAATTCTGGTACACAAAAACTGAAAGAACGTTCACGAGTATATCAATTAGCAGCGGTTATCTTATCTTATCTGCTACGAAATAATTATGACCCGTTGGAGAGAAAATTACACCGTATTAAACAAACTACCGCAATTGAAACGATTATTTTTTCAGTTATATGCCTCAATTAGATCTTATCAGAATTTGTCGTAGATCACTCGAAATTTTTCAATTTCGTATCATTTCAGATTCCTCCTTTTTCTGCCGATCAAATGCCGTTGCGAAACAATACAAACATAATATGCTGAATGTCATTTTTGATCGATCTTTGTTTTACTGAACAAGTAGTATGCAAATTTCGACTTTTACATATTCTGTAGACTTTTAATATACATTTAATATACATTAAACTATACTTTAAAATCATATCCAGTGTCAATCGTATCCGTTTGTTCAGATGAACACAATACCAATAATTTTGAAAGTTTCTATTTTTTTTTAAATTTCTTAATGGATAATAGAGGTAGATACGTTAACAACAAAAAGAAATTACAATAGGCATGGTAAAATAATATCTAACTAGATCGTGGTCGTTTAAACAAAATAGAAATATTCTGCATCAATTGCGGGAGACAAGTACTAAATATGTATAATCATTTCCTATCATCCTATGATCATAACTTTCATGTCCTATGAAAGCGTTTTAATAATTTCAATCATTGCGAAATAAAAAACCCGGCCACTTCACCACGGTAGATTTAGTGTTGAACAAAGTGTAGCTAAACAAATTTCAGTTGCAATGTGATAATTAGACTGCGGATTTTATGCAATTATAGCAAAACTGGATAGATACAATTTAAAATAGAATAAAGATTAAGAGAATTTCTAAACATGAATTTATACTATTTTCAACGTATTAAAATTATTAAAGGAGGAAAGAATTTTTTACGTGGCCCCTCTTTAAAATGAATGCACAAAATTGTTATTTTGCATTTTACTCATTAAAAAGTTTCTAAAATGAAGTATAGCAGTTAGTTGCAAACAAAACTATAAAATTCTTAAACTGTAACAAGTAATGTATCCAAATATATAAGAATCTCAGGATATTTTTTGCCGTTTTTGTTATATGTTAATTTGAAGTTTTATATGCAAGTAATAAATAAAACCACCGTTGAAAATTTATACAAAAAATAAATCTATTTTATTAAATGTAAAAAGGACGCATATAGCTTGGTGAGCACCTTCCATTATACAGAATGATTATTGCAACACTGCTCTACAATTAATGTAATATTATTCGTTTCTTGGCACTCTAGAGAGTGTGGCACACGGCAAAATTTTTTAGAAAATTTAATTTTGTTTACCAATGTATATTCAACGGTAATTATTCACAAAAAATGAAATTTGACAATAGAATTAATGAATTTTAGAAAAATTAAAAATATTTATGCATAAAAATTATTGTTATATAATTAATAATATAGATTTCCTCCTAATATGCAGTTTTGCCAAAGGAATTTATCGCACATCGTGATATACAGGGTGAATCACGAATCGTGATCAGTAAAGATTACTCTGTTATTAGCAGTCCGACCGAAAATGTTTTATCAGGTATAGCATGATTTCAAGAGAGCTTTCACGTGATTATAGCAAATTTTTCGTCGACTCTTTTTTGATTTTTCAAGGTCACCTTCAATTTTTTACAAATACACCTATAATTTTTTTACGCCTATTTGTTAGAGGATTTCAAGGCGAATTCGGAAACGTATCATAACATTTAAAAAATTGCAAAAAAGATTGCAAGAAATTGCTTTCTCAATTTTTTTTACAAAAAATTTGCTATAATCGATGATCTACTGATCTCGATTCGTGATTCACCCTGTATACATATGCCAGGTTTGTCCGCACTGTGCGACGTGGCCATTGGGAAGGTTGTTTAGGACCGTGAAACACCATAAGAAATTCAATTCTAAGAGGAGGAACTGAACGAGACGTTCACGACTGCTGTTTCTAGATTTTGCCAGATTTCGCGGGATCCCATCACCGTCGATATTACTCATAGAGCGAAAGGGGCAAAGCGAAGGCGTTTTCGTTGGGTAGACGACGCCGAGTCCCGAGACAAATGGCAAGAAAACCCCGGCGTGCTCCACCATCCTGAAATATGATGGCGTTAATTCAAGGCGGCCCTTTCCCGCGCTCGATACTATACGAGGATCGTGGGCGTAGGGTGGTCGGGAGAGGGTGAACCTCGTCAGCCGTTTCCACCCTCTTCCCGTTCCCATTCGCCCTTCAACCTCGACGCCGCGCCGTCGTCTCCGTTCCTCGTTGTTGCTTTTCCCATGACGCCCAACCTGCTCGTCCCCGACAATTATACGGGTGGTTGCACTTAGATACACGTCGCTCTCGCGTAACTATAAGGGAAGGCAACGAGCGGCGGAATACTGCCTCCGAGAGGAGGGTTCGGAGCTGGGAACTATCTGCTGCTGCTGGTGGAGGCAGCAGCGACGGGCCAAAAAGAACGAACGAACGGACGAACGAAGGAAGACGCTAGGGGAGAAACAATGACGGAGGCGGCTCGAGGATTCTCCGTAAGATGGATGGCCTCACGATCACGCCGTGGAAACGCTAAGAGGCGCGACGAATCATTGAAAGAGGGGAAGTAGACTGACTAATGAAGAATTATGCGGTTCCTATCGCGATCAGCCTCGAAATTTCCTCTTCCGTGCTACGGCGGATTCAAAGAATTATATTGGGTTCCATTAGACCACTGTTTCCCAAAGTCTCGACATCTGTGTACCCCTTCTATAACTGTCGTAATACTGAGTATCCCCCGTTAAGAACAATCAGTATTGAGTGTATATCTTTTGTACACAACAGTAGACTCCCGCTGCACCAGGATTGTTGCACTAGAATCAGTGCGTACCCCCTTCAAACTCTTCCTGTACCCCCAGGGGTACGCGTGCCATACTTTGGGAAACACTGCATTTAGGGATGCAATACCGGTACACCGGTATACCGAATACCTCAAAAGCTGATGCTTTTGACGATTTCATCGTCAGCCATAGATAATTTCATTCGAATCTTCTATGAGATCTTTTAGGTCATTTACATCTTCATATTCGACTCACTACAAATAGCTAATAAACGATTTGGCTAGTAGAAATTAAAAATTAGGATGAAGCTTTTGCAACCCCGAGTAGAAATGGACCCAAGTACAACCATTCCAGGATTAACCCTTCAAGGCCGATGCTGCTGGCTATTTCATGGCAGCTATTCATTCATTCAAATCTTCTTTGAGGTTAACGTAGATTTTCTTATTGGACTCACTACAAATAGCTAATAAACGAATTGGCTACTACAAAATATAAATTAGGATGAAGCTTTTGCCACCCTGAGTAAAAATGGACTCGGACACCACTATTTGAAGATTAACCTCTCAAGGTTGATGCTTTTGACGATTTCATGACAGCCATGGCTCGATCCGTTCGAATCTTCTTTGAAATCAACGTAGACTTTCTTGTTAGGCCTATTACAAATAGCTAATAAGCGAATTGGCTACTAGAAATTACAAATTAGGATGAAGCTTTTACAACTCTGAGTAGAAATGGACCCAAGTGCCACCGCTCGAGAATTAATCCCCTCAAGGCGATTTTTGACGATTTCATGGTAGCCATGTCTAGGTTAATTCAAATCTTCTTTGAGGTTAACATAGATCTTCTTATTGGATCTAACACAAACAGTTAATGACACCAATTGACTACTAGAAAATTGAAATTTTGAGGAAACTTTTACAACCCCGAGTAGAAATGGACCCAAGTACAGCCATTC
>CM052253.1:2396737-2420553 GCA_028455795.1 Lasioglossum marginatum | reverse complement strand
TAATCCGTAAACCAATTAACCAATTTCAATGAAATTTTCAGAATGTACATGATTTATACGAATTTATAAAACACATCTTCCAAATTTTCGTTATTGGCCCAGCTAAAAAAGTTGTAAAAATCAATTTTTACTATTGCTTTTCACAATTCCGACCAAATACAATTTTTCAACATGTTTATTAGACATCATTTACTAAACTAATCCTTCTAGCTTTACAGAGAAACTGAAATCGTTTGGTCCATTCATAAAAAAGCTATTCTGATTTAAAGTGTGTGTGATCAGTAGACTGCGGATCTTTATTCAAAATAAAAATTGTCTGCATCGCTTGCAAAGAAGATTATAATAGATCTTAATGATTTGAATAGAAGAGAAATTGCGTATATTGACATATTCAATTTTTTAAATTTTCCAACAATTTTCAATTTCATCTTCTCAATTTTGCTATAAATGCATAAAGATTCGCAGTCTGGCGATCAGTTATGTGCGTCATTGTATACTGTTATATGAGCCATTTATTTTGAAAGTGTTCTAAGTCCATTTTCGAGAAAAATCAAGCTAGCAATTTTAATATTTAATATTTACATTTCTACGTTATCTTTTCATTCTGAAGCAAATTTTAACTGATATATTTAAAATCACAAAGATTTTGTAAAAAGGAAATTAGCTGGTTAATAGAATGATACAAATTTTTATTTTGAAAGTGACTTAAGTCCATTTGTCAGCTGTTGTGCCACTTCAAGTTAGCTGTCATAAAAAACATTTTGCGGTTAAGTTTGCCCAAGATTATTATAATGTTATCAAGAAGTGCCGGAAAGATAATAACTTTATTTTAAATGAAATAAAACAAGAGGATTTCATATCAACAAGATTTTTGGAGGATGCAATTTTTAAAAGGGTAAAGAATTCTAACGGAGAAACAATAAATTGGTTAAAAATATGCCGGATGCCTTTTTTGAGAAATGAACCATATCAAATTTTCTATAAGATATCAATGGATGAGAATGCAGAGTTTAAAATACTGAATTTATTACCACGTCGGGGTAGACCAAGAAAATTCGAAAATATTGTACTGACACCGCTTTATAAAAATATAAGATAAATTACAACAGCGTAATACAAGAATATGATGGACTTACTACGGTATACCACCGGAGCACCATGTCTTCTTTGAATCCCTCCCGCATACACAAAATATAAATGAGGAGTAAATTGTTATGTAATTTATATAGTTAGAAGATTTCCTGAATTGCATGAATGGTGTTTTTCAAGTTTTGTAATGAAATATAAAATAAATTGAATATTGTTTTTTCAATTTGAAGCATTTTAAATCATATCGAATGGACTTGGGCTGTTTCAAATTTTATGACAAATCTAGTTGTTAATTTTGAGAATGGCTTAAGTCCATTCTTGGTAAGAAGACACATATTATTCACTTAATAATTGCTATTATTTTAATAGGAATTGTAAATTTAACTCTCTTAGATATACTTAAGGAGTGTGATACATTGAAACGCAATTTTCATTTCATTGAAACGCAAACTTTTAAATATCTCAATTTAAAGTTAAATGGACTTGGACTACTTTCAAAATAAACGGCTCAAATATTCTGCATCGATTGCGGGAAGCAGTAGTTCAATAAAAATTCATTTTATCCCTTAATAGTCGTCTTACGTTGAAAACAACATAACTATATTCGTAAATTATATTTTTTTCACTGTTTTACATTTCACCCAGTTAATTTCTTCATAAATGCATAAAAATCCGCAGTCTAGTGATCAGTTATGTGCGTAATTGTATACTATGTTATACTTTGCATAGAAGATACAGAGCGCATTATTTGGCATCCCAAAATTCTACAATCGATTTCGTTTATGTTGCCAAAAGTGTGTAACCCCTTAATATTATTAGGGCTTCCTCAATCGTATGGATCGTTTAATTTACAATGTAACGCGTTATTCCACGGAGATCGTATATAGACAGCATTATTGGAAATAAATCTGGAAATTTGATCCGTTACTTCGGAGCTACAATTCACCGTAAAAGGTTAATATTCGGCGCAGTAATCCACCAACGAAATATCGCAGATCACGCATAGCGGCCTTCGACGTTTTCCAAGCCCGTCCGCAGCGGTATTAACTTCGCGCGCGATTTACAGTGCGCCGGTTCGCCACCGTTTCGCTGAAACTCGAAATCTCCGATAGAACCGTCATATCGTTTCATGAATGAATGCGTTCGGCTTAAAATCCTCGAGTTTCGACTTCTGATCCCCCTGCGTTCATGCAAACTTCCGCTTTAACGAACAAAAACGCTGCGCCCTCCGCGTGTTTCGTACTCGAACACAGACGCAGAGAATATTTCGTTGAATGTTAACACTAGAGCAACTGATCATTAAATGTGATTAAGCTCCCACTACCTCTGGCCGATAATACTCGATCAATATCGTGAATATAATTGCTGCACGAATCATTTGATTTGCACTACGATTCTCTGTACACCTACAATGATTAAAACTTCTGTGTCATTTGTAATTTTCTGGAGGGAAAAGAAAATTTTATATTGTTTCTAATTTCATATTTTTACTAATGATTTAACTCTTTGCACTCCTTTGTTAAATGAAACGTGTTTTTATACACTACTGTGCAAAAGAAAGAAGCACCCGGCCATATTTAGTAGAAAAGCGTAAATAATCAAATAAGAACACAGTAAGTTTTGAAAAAGGATTCCGCTGTTTAATTGAATAGTTTTGAGAATATGCAATAAATCAATAATTGTACAATACAATTTCTACATAAAGATATTGTTTGTCATTATATCTTATAATTATACTGTGTGCTTCTTTCTTTTGCACAGTAGTATATGTATTTAGTTCTTCCTCCTTTATTTATTTAAGACGTATTTTTTACGAATTTAGAAACAAACACAAGTTGCATAAATATAAATTACAACAAAGTTTGAGAGAGCTATATGTAATATAATTAGTAAAAAAAATTGTTTAAAATAAGTACGAGTCAAGGAACTGTCCTTTGAAGTAAATTTCGAATGAGACACTTCAAATAGTAGGGAGTTGTTGGCAACAAGATTGAAAAATAATTCGGAGTGCTAAGGGTTAATATTGATAACAGAGTTCAGTTTATCAGGAATGAATAACATACATTTTTAGTAGATTTTGTTTGAAATCTCCATCACGTGACTGACACGATATTATAGGGCAAGGGGTTGAATACGAAAAATAGTATAAGAATTGCTGATATTTTCGAACAATATTAATAAAATCATGGATCCTTTTGTCTTTTCACCGAATATGAAATGAACTGTCTGCCTCGATGCGAAAATTATCAAAGAAATTCAAGTAGAATAACAAAGCATTAGAACACTTTTTAACGAATGCGTTACGCTTTTCTTACGCAAGTCACGTTAAAATTACATTGGGTTGGAACGAAAGTCCGTAGCGTTTTCAAATCAAAATTCAAAGATAAAATTAAGATATTTATTCATAGGTTTATTGAATACCATGATAAGTCACCTAAAAAATGACAAAAAGCAATAGAAGAGGATGGAAAATACGTTATTGAACAAATCTATGTATAAATATCCTAATTTTATCTTTGAGTTTTAATTTAAAAACGCTACGAACCTTCGTTCCAACCCAATATTACAATTATTTCTGGAAAGCTGCAAGGGAACGTTAGAGCAAAAGTCGAGAGCACTTTGTGTCCGCGTGCTGGCAGGAAGATAAAGGATCGTGGACAATCTTTTTATCTTCTCACCAAATATGAAATAAACTGTCTACCACGATGTGAAAACTATCAAGAAATTCAAGTTGGGTAAACTGTACAATGATTGGCACCCTAAACCAAAATCGTAGTAAAAATCTTTTCATTTTCTTTTGAAATGGTCAAACGAGCTTAACTTTATATTATTGTAAGCTAATAGAGATTTTTCAGCAAAATCGAACAGTTTTACTAGTCATAAATCTTTTATTATAAAATATATTCAGTGAATAACAATCGTAAGACAAATAGTACAGCCATTGGCACATTTGCTAACAGTCATGTGTGGAACTCTATTATGAAAACTTACAACGTTGCTTTGAAATATAAATAAGAAGCAATAAAAAATGATTTTCTATACGAGGAATTCTTAACATTTGCCGTTTAACCCTTCTATTGTGTTCGGGTCTATATGACCCGTTCGATTTACTAAGTTAATATAACTTTGTTATTTAGACTTCGATTGCATACAGACTTATTGACTTTGTCGACTTCTTATAAATATCCTAATTTTATCTTTGAGTTTTAATTTAAAAACGCTACGAACTTTCGTTCCAACCCAATATTACAATTATTTCTGGAAAGCTGCAAGGGAACGTTAGATTTCCGACGAGCAAAAGTCGAGAGCACTTTGTGTCCGCGTGCTGGCAGGAAGATAAAGGACCGTGGACAATCTTTTTATCTTCTCACCAAATATGAAATAAACTGTCTACCACGATGTGAAAATTATCAAGAAATTCAAGTAGAATGACAAAGCATTAGAACACTTTTTAACGAATGCGTTACGCTTGTCTTGCGCAAGTAACGTTGAAACTACATTACTATTTGTAAGGAAAAGCGGGTTTATTAACGTATTTGGGCACACGGATAACCAAATGTTAACGACCGACGTGTTTGTCGCGGGCGCTCGTTTCGATCTGCCTTCTATTTGCAATTCGTTGGTGATCGTAATTTTACAATTCTTCTGTTACTTCTGATTCCCTATTTTTATAAATTTACCTATATTGTATAGGGTTGTCTATTAATATACACACAATCATACATACACCATCCGTACTTCAACTCTATAAATTACTTCTGGAAAGATCCAAGGAAACCTGCCCCGTGCGTTCGCGTGCTGGCAGGAGGATAAAAGGACGGTGGACAATTCCCGAATCAAACGAAGCAGCGGAAAGCGTCGTAACGCTTATCCCCGAATCCCCGTGTATCAGCGTAACAGATATCTACGTCGTCGCGGGCTCAATCAGAGGGGGTCGTTAATTTCGGGACCTGTGGCCGCGGGTCGCCGTGGAGGCTTCATAACGCAGCACGGATCGGCGCGGCGGTCGCCGACGAAAATCCCGAAGACAGCCCGGTTGAGCCTTTGTGCACACGAGAACTTACGAGCTGGCAAGTGCCGGCTGCTGCTAGCGATTCGACGCTAAACCCGCGTAACTGGAATGCTGGTGCGAGAGGGCCATGGAAAAAGATTAACCAGACAGAGAGATAGAAAAGCAAGGTGAACATGGTAGAGAAGAGCGAGACAGGGAGCCAGAGAGAGAGAGAGAAGGGGATAAAGGGGTATGTGAGAGAGAGAGAGAGATCTCTCTCTGCGCCTCCGCAGCGTTCACATAGTAGATGCAAATCGGCCTACGGAAGAGATATGCACCGGGCGACCGCAGTGCAGTGCAGCAACGCGTGCATCGAAATGCAACCAGCCGCTGCAATGGCAAAGGTAATAATTGATATATAGCGATGGCATTGGCCGCTGACAGCCGCTAACCCGGCCGAATACGGATGACACTCGGTAATCCTCACTCTCATACCGGTTAGTGTCCACCTATATTCCGCGGCGTCCCATTTCCCATTCCCATGGCGTGTAAGCTCGGTCTCTCCCTCGTCCCTCCTTCTCTGTTTTCGTCTCTCTCACTACCTCTCTCTCTCTCTTCGTTGCCCACCCTTGTGCTCTGTACATTACATATATGTAACTTCTCTCCCACCCCTTGCTTCACCTCCCCCAACAGATATACCAACACGGATCAGCGACGTGTGTCCGTCGCGACAGAGCAAGCCATTGGGAGAAGAGAGACAGCGATCCTAGGCCGACCAAAGTGGACAGAGACAGAGAGAATGCACCCGGTCAGGTGAACAGGGAGAGAGAGAGAGATGCGTCGCTGCATAGAGAGAGTCCTGTGCTGCGACGCCACCACGCGGTATGCGATGCAACCATACTAATCCGCCGATGGATTTATGGTCTTAATCACCGGCGGATTATCTCGGACGGCCGCGCTCTGCTGCCACCGACCGAAACATACGCCTGCCTCTTTGCAGATAACTGTACCTAGGCGACCCTCCCCCGCGTATTCTCTCTCTCTCTCTCTCTCTCTCTCCCTCTCTCGCTAGCCCTCTCTGCTTTTCTACGACCCTCTCTCGAGAGCTGCTGCCTCTTCTCTTCCGCCTTCTCCATTTTCCTCGAGCATACTCGGTCCCTGTGCCACGTCCGGATCTTTTATCTGTCGCCAGACCGCTGCAGTCCGAGCATGAATTGATAGAGACCCGTGAGCGAGGATATCGATTCCCGCCACCGGATACTCCTCGCGAGATTCTTCATTTCACTTCACCACGTTTCACGACGCGTACCGGCGCTGTTCCATGCCAGTCGATCGGTCTTGATAAACTCCGATTAGGCAGTGCGAGGTATAAAATATTGTAAATTTGTCGACGAGGCGAATCAACCCTCCGGGGGTTACCGGCTTCCGTTGGAAAATGTCGAAAACTCGACTCTGTAGAGTTTAACATGTTGGCTGCCACGGTACTTTTCAGGATTCCGGTGTAAGAAGCCAATTTTATTGAAAATCAAATAAATATTACGAGATAACTCGTAGTTAGCGTTCTAGGCAATAACGCAAACTGCGAGGTATCTCGTAGTTGGCAGTCAACGTGTTAATGAAATTCTATTTGGGATGCAATAATGTGAATTAATACATTATAATTCGTTTTCTTGTTGTTCTTCTCTAATTCTATTCTTGGTTTCTGAAAGCAATGTTTTCAGTAAACAACAACATCCATAAGTATGTAAGTACAAAATATTATAAATTAGTCGACAAGGCGAATCAACCCTACGGGGGGTATCGGTTCCCGCTGGAAAATGTTACTCGCCTCTCTAGAGTTTAATAAAATTCTATTTGGGGTGCAATAATGGGAATTGATACATTATAATTCAAAATCAAGTGGGGAGTCTAATGTTTTCAGTAAACAGCAACACTCTTTATTTTAGCGCGAAGTCGAGGCTCGACCAAACGGAAGTCATGATTCGGAGTAAAAAATATTATAAATTAGTCGACGAGGCAAATCAACCCTCCCGGGGTTACCGTTTTGCGCTGGAAAATGTTACTCGACTCTGTAGAGTTTAATGAAATTCTATTTGGGGTGCAATAATGTAAATTAATACATTATAATTCGTATCTTCGGCTTCTGAACCAAGTTGGGAGTCTGGAAGCAATGTTTTCAATAAACTATAACATTCTTTATTTCAGCGTGAAGTTGAGTCTCGGTCAACCGGAAGCCATAATTCGCGAGTCGGAATGCAAAATATTATGTATTAGTCGACGAGGCAAATCAACCCTCCCCGGGTTACCGTACTGCGCTGAAAAATGTTACTCGACCCTGTAGAGTTTAATGAAATTCTATTTGGGGTGCAATAATGTGAATTAATACATTATAATTTAAAATCAAGTTTGGGATCTGAATCTAATGTTTTCAGTAAACTACAACATTCTTTATTTTAGCGCGAAGTCGAGTCTCGGCCAACCGGAAGCCATGACTCGCGAGTCGGAATAAAGAATATTCTAAATTAGTCGACGAGGCAAATCAACCCCCCGAGGGTTACCGTTTTCCGCAGGAAAATGTTACTCGACTCTAGAATTTAACCCTTTCGGTCAGGAATTATTTATTCCTGGAAAGAAAATCATGGCTTTGCTAAGCAGTTCTTTGAATTAAATTATGATTTTTCAGCTGTATAAAATATCTCCGGGAGATTCCCAAGGGTGTGGGGCGTGTAACGCGTTGTGACAATATGAGGACAACGTTTACAAACTACAAAATTTACCGAATTTAGATACACCAAGCATTTATTTAGTATGTCCTTATATGAGGACGCCATGACCGAAAAGGTTAATAAAATTCTATTTGAGTTGCAATAATGTAAATTGATACATTATAATTCGTATCTTCTGAACCAAGTTGGGAGTCTGAAAGCAATGTTTTCAGTAAACTATAACATTCTTGTTGTTCAACAAATCATGATTCGTGAGTCGGAGTCATTGGCGAATGGACGCTTCAGGAATTGCGATAACGATTTGAGGTCGAGGCATTTCGACGGTTAATACGAGCGTGTGATCCAATTACCCGTGACTGATGGAAATCCTCAGATCAGATTTCAATCGATTATCAGCGGTGGCCATATTGTAAACTAATGTTTTAATCGAAATATCACTTTATCTTGAGAAGAAGCCACTATCGAATTAGTTTGATCGAGATAGAACACTGGCGTGGAAAGATTTATTGTAGTTTTTCAGTTCGATCGATTGTTTTACAATATCGGAAATATCGGGTAGAATCTTTTCTATCCACCCCTGGACCTATTATGCAAAGCCTGTAGATATTTATTATTATAAAAATTTTTGAATCACTACCTTATACATATAATGTCTTCGAAAACGCTTTGTTTATTATTCGATATAGACATTAACCCCTTGCACTACGATTTAATTTACAGTGTCAATAATAAGAACTTTTTTGTAGGTCGTAATTTTCTAAAACAGGAGAAACTTTATATCCATTGTATGCACTATACACTGGTGGAATTAATTCTGGACACATTAAATAAAAATATTCTTTATTTCATATTTGTGAAGAAAATGTATATATTCTGCTATGCTAAATTGATACCGTAATACATATATTTATTGTAATCTATAACGTTTATACTTAATATTTTCACATGATTTGGTTTGTAAATGTTTTAAAATTTTAATTTAACAAAATCTAAACTATGCTGTTATTGTTGTTTCTGCGTCTGGCAACACGAAACATCGCATGATGTGAAATAGCCAATCACAGGATGCGTGGGTTCATTGTAACAACCAATCAGGAAGGCCTTGATGGTCTTTACAAACAGTTTCATCATTGTTTTAGTCAGGCATTGTGTTTTCAGAAGTGAGGACCTCAGTAAAGTTTTTAAAAGTACGAATAACGACTAAAATGGCTTCAAATATTTCGAAACTTTGTAGAAAATTGAAAATTGTAATTTTTACTGTATATTAAAAGTATGGCTGTAAATCTTTCTACTGATTTTTTTATATAAGCGACGCGGCGCCCTAAAATTAGAAAACAATGATTAGAATATAAAATATAAATGGTTATATATTAAATAAATGCGAAATTTAAGTAAAAATTTAAAAGTGTCCAGAATTAATTCCACTTGTGTACATATGTTCTGCAATAGTTGTACATTAACAAAACAAAAATAGAATTTTATTTCGGTTTCAAGGAAATTAATAGCATACGTAATTATTCGACTCTGTTCAGAATCTTCATCACGAGTCTGACACGATATTGGAAGGCAAGCGGTTGACCTTCACTCTGCGTACATATGTATTATATTCTAATGTTCACCCTGTAATGGGATGTAATTACGTCCACGCATGTTTTCAATGCAAAATGTAAGAGAGTTTCTGTCAATAGTTGCTCTCGAGTCCATTTGAGAGTACTTTTTTGAGACATTTTTTGCTCTCGGAGATTGACGTGAGAGTCAACTCTCGGGAAGTCCTCTCAGGGATGCGGCCATTTGAATTTCATGCGTGTAGCTCTCAGATGAATTTCGATAGTTATAAGTAGACAGCGGATCTTTATGCAAAATAAAAGTTGTCTGCATCTATTGTAAGAAATAGAAACTAAATTGAACGATAGTTCTTTCCTCACAATGATTCTAACACATTACTGATCGGTGATTATTGCATAATTTTGAAAAATCTATAGTGCATGGCTAAACACTTTTTAATGGAACCTTCAATAGCAACAATAATTTTCATTGTGAACTAACAAATCACCCTCAATAACGTCATTTAATAGTTTCATTTAAGATCGCAATGTAAAAGAAAATGCTTTCTTTTGTTACAGCACAATTGAGCCGTCTATTTTGAAAGTGGCCTAAGTCCATTTAAGTTGAAATTGAGATATTTAAGAGTTTGCGTTTCAATGAAATTAAAAATATACGTATAGGGTACCAATGTATCACACTCCTTAAGTGTATCTAAGAGAGTTAAATCTACAATTCCTATTAAAATAATAGCAATTATTAAGTGAAAATAAGGGAATAAAAAAAAAAGAAAAGATGGGGATGGAAGAGAAGCGACCGGAAGAGGGGGTCCGAAGATACGGAAGGGGGTGTGATAAGGGGTAAAGGAAGGGGAGTGTACGAATGAAAATATTGTAAATATTGTCTTCAATATCTTTTGTAAATATAATCTCTCTCTCTCTCACACAAATTAGGTTAAGTATAGATGTAAGTTAGTTATAAGTTAGGAATAAGGTTAGAATTTAAGAGCGAAATGAACGGAGAATGGAATTGGAGAGAAGGGGATAAGGAATTTGTAACCCTAAGGGGAACCAAATAAAGAATATATATTACGTGAAAATATGTGTCTTCTTACCGAGAATGGACTTAAGCCACTCTCAAAATTAACAACTAGATTTGTCATAAAATTTGAAACAGCTCCAGTTCATTCGATATAATTTAAAATGCTTCAAATTGAAAAAAACAATATTCAATTTATTTTATATTTCACTACAAAACTTGAAAAACACCATTTATGCAATTCAGGAAATCTTCTAACTGTATAAATTACATAGCAATTTACTCCTCGTTTACATTTTGTGTATGCGGGAGGGATTTGAAGAAGTCATGGTGCTCCGGTTGTATATCGCAGTAAGTCGATACTGTTCAAAATTAATGTTCCAACCGTTTAAAAATTGTAGCTACCCATTTTTGTCGTAAATTCATAAAATCCACAGTCTAGTTATTACTAGATCTTTATGCAATATAAAAATTGTATGCATTAATTGCAAGACACAAAAATCAAGCAGGAATTTATTTCTCTCGTTAGTAGTTTTATTAAGTTGTAATAAATGTGTTGATACTCTTACATTCTTGTAATCTCTTTATTATTTGACATTACACTCACCCATTTTTGTCATAAATGCATAAATTCCGCAGTCTAGTTATTGCTGAGGAGTAAGGATGTAGTTATTATGCAAAATAAAAATTGTATTTTTATATCAATATATGATTTCTTCTCTATTAAAATCATTAAGGGGAGAAATAACATTCAATTTAGTTTCTGTTTCTTGCAATCGATGCAGACAATTTTTATTTTGCAGAAAGATCCGCAGTCTAATCATGAGTAATCGCTGGTCTGATAGTAATTTCGAAAATGTTCGATTTTAGGGGTTTTGTGAGTCACGCCGAATTGGTCGTTGACTATTCGCGGGTTTCGGGGTTTGGTGAACATCATGGATAGTGCTGTCGATGTTCCTGTCAGTGGACTATCCTGCTTGTACCATAATCATCCCGGGAGCACACCTCGATCGTTGTTCAACTCGTTGGACCGTGCGGTGATTCTTCGGTCGAAATTTCTGCGTTACACGAACTTCGAGATACTAAAATTTACGGGGCGCGATTGCGCCGCATTTACTCAGTTCTAGTCATTCCGATACGCTTAATTAATCCCAATGCAACATTTAATGCTCGTCGATAAATGCGTCAAAGCTTATCTATTTTGTCCTCGGATTTACCGGAATTGCGGATAAAACCTGAATGGCAATTCAACCAGTGCACCACACAGTGGATCGTACGAATCGGTAAGTCCGATTTTTCTTTCGACAGACGTTGTTTCCGACTGCCAAAACGCTTTTGATATTGCAAATAATAAGAATGGTACTTGTACATTCTATAATGGTAATTATTACACTGCGAATTTTATGCATTTGCGACAAAAATGGATGGGCGAAATTTCAAACGCTAAAAAGATTAAAAGAATTTAAGAACATCTATGTGTTGTTTTTAACTCACTAAAGTGATTAAAGCAAGAAAGAAATTTGTATATGGCACTTGAGGCTGACAATTGATGAAGACAATTTTTATTTTGCACAAAGGTCCGCAGTATAGTAATTAATTAATTAATTAATCTACTACCATCGGCCGAGGATTTGATCAATTGCAAGAAACAGCTATTCAGAAAATTTCTTTTGCTTCAACTGGTTTGGAAATCGTACACCAACAAAAATTCTTTTTAGTTTTATATTGGATTGGAACGAAAGTTCGTAGCGTTTGTAAATTGAAATTGAAAGCTAAAACTCAGATATTTTATTCAATAACATATTTTCCATTTTGTTCTATTACTTTTTGTTATTTTCAAGGTAACTTCTCATATTATTGAATAAACATATGAATAAATATCTTAATTTGATCTTCGATTCTTAATTTGAAAACGCTACGAACTTTCTTTCCAACCCAATACAAGTACTATAAGGATAGTAAGGTGAAGTGGGGTAAGTGCAGACTGGTTTTTGTAAAGTTGGATTTTAAACTTACGTATTTTCAGTCTTCAGTTATGTAAATACTTAACGCTGTCGGTATCAAACACACAGTTATTACTGGCGAATTAATATTACGTAGGATTCTAATTTTGCTTGAAAATTTTCGTTTTGATAGGGTATTGTACAAAATGTCAACTACTCTGCACTTTCCCCCGAAAATGGGGCAAGAGCGTAACTTAGAGTTAAAAAATCCTTTCAAACCTTGTTTCATGTGCAACGGGGCAAGAGCAGAAGTTGTATATGTACTTGTTAGGAAGTTGTATATGTCACGTGACTGTTTAGCACTGGTTGATTTAAGCGAGGAAAACACCTTTATTCTTGGGCGACATCTATGTCGAATAGTTCATATTAACTTATAGTACATTAATAAATACAAGCTAGAGAAATCTCGCTCCTATTATAATAAAAATAACCAGTATATACACTTGCCCCGATTACGAACTTACCCCACCTTAAGTATTGTAAGAATCGATTTTTTTGAAAACTATTATGATTCGACAAAAATTAAAGAGGAAAAGATGATACTGCTTTCTTGCGAGCAATGTAATAGTGTCTGTAACTTTTGTATGTGCATTACTTTTTTAGAAATGAAGGCACCATTTGTTAAATGGGACACCATGAAAACGAATTCACTCGTATACGGTATAAATAAATGCAAATCCAAATATGGATTAATAAATCCTATGAATCGAATTATTGCAAACTCCAACACTCTTTATAAAAATATTGATTTTTTAATGGGTCGTTGCACACTTTCAAAAGAAAATTACGCAGAATTAACTGATAATATCATTACCTTTATTCCAACAGTTTTTGTGCATGTCCCTTCTTAGTTAATTTAGGTTAAGTCATTGTTCTATTGTAAACATTTGTGTAAAAGGACCTCGGTCCGTCTATAATAAATATAATAATAATAATGACCTTCAAGATCACACAAGGTCAGAAATGGAATTTTAACTGTGAAAAATTATAACAAAATTTTAACTAAAAGTTCCAAGATCAAGATCGAATTTTTGGGTGAGTCTTTCCGGTGCCCGCACACCCCTAATCGATTTGACTTGCGAATGGTTCAATTAGAGAGCAGTTGACTGACTGTTTGAAAACGAAACGAATGAGCTCCGAAATGAACCAGCGGGAAAGGCGGGGTTTAATCCGACGCGATCTCCTCGCTTTCATGGGTCTTAAAATATTCCCGGGGCGAGTGGAGGTAAATAGAGGAAAAAGGCGAAGAATGCCACTGTGGGAACGTTACGATTCGCGGACGCATCCGTGGTTTCGCGATAGTTGGGATCCGCAGCATTTTGGTACATGGCGTATAGCACCGTGGCGGGAACACCGTGCCTGTGTGGTTCTATAAATCCAGGAGGGCTTACCGGCGCAAAGCTTCCCTTGTGAGCTGCGCAACCCCACGTGACCTCGTGCCTGCCCACCACCATATTCCCGTTTCTCTTCCAGCCTCCATACCAACGTTTCTTCTCACTTCGAACAAACCCTCTCATCCCGTGATATGATCGCTTCGAGATGTCTCGCTGAAACACGCGGATCCGCGAAAGACTTGTCACACCCGAGAGAAAGACATGTCCTGCCGGTTGATCCGGCTCAAACTGCTAGACAAACCGTGGACAAGGCTCGCGTTTCCGAATACATCCGAATCGACAACTTAAAACAGTAAAACAAGAAGAATTTAACACTAGGTTTACGGAGCTCTAGAAATAACTATTTCACATTATTGTATAAACATAACAAGAATGTGTCTATCCAAATTTTTGGCCATTTCTCCAATAATGTATTCCAAAAGAAATAAATTTGGTAAATAATTTCTCAGGGAAACATCTTTACAATCTCAATAATCGCACATTAAGAATATTAGAAGCCGTCATTTTGACGGGTCCCGTAAACCTAGTGTTAGAAGTATTATTGTATTTGGTTGGAAAGAAAGGTCGTAGCGTTTTCAAATTAAGAATCGAAGATAAAATTAACCCTTAGCACTTGAGTGGCGCCTCTGAGGCGCCATTAAAAATTGCTGTACTATTATTTAAAATATTGTTTACATTATTAGATATGTCGGTATCTAATCAATAGACTGCGGATCTTTATGCATTTATAGGAAAATTGAGTAGATGAAATTGAAAATTGTTGGAAAATTTGACAAATTGAAAATGTCAATAGATGATTTCTCCTCTATTAACATCATTAAGGGAAGGAATAACATTAAAGTTAGTTTCTATTTCTTATAAAGATTCGCAGTCTACTAATCAATTACTAAACATTTAAGTATTGTATGAGGTATTATATCAATTTCACATCTACCAACTTTAAAAAATCAAAGAGAATGGAAATATTCTAGGTCAGAAGATTTCAGAATTAAAATAGTTCCGAGTGCAAAGGATTAAGGTATTTATTCATATGTTTATTCAATAACACGAGAATTTAAGAAGTCACCTCGAAAATGGCAAAAAGTAATAAAACAGAATGGAAAATATGTTATTGAATGAATCTATGAATAAATATCTGAATTTCAGCTTTCAATTTTAATTTACAAACGCTACGAACTTTCATTCCAACCCAATATTATTTTCAACTTGTTAAACACGTCAAGCAAGAAAATAAATTTCTATTGATAAATATCCTAATAAAATTAGGAACTTTCGTTCCAACCTAATATTTCACTGTAGCTTATTGCAATTCGGATAACAGATTTTAATTTTGCATAAAGATCGGCTGTCTACCTAACAAATATTGTCCCGTTTAGAGGCACTTATAACAAAAATGAGTGAGTGTAATTTTAAATACAGGAAAGATTAAAAGAATGTAGGGCCATGTATATGTGATTTTCGTATTCCTAAAATTATTCAAGGAAGACACTTCTACATATATCAAATGTAAATTTTTGTATTAGGTTGTTGCATATGAAAAGCGAATTCCTTTCCTACGTTACGAGTAAACTGCGAAATTTTACACAAAATATACATTGTTTGCAACAACTGCAACAGACAAGGGCCAAGTAATAATTTCATTCATTCTTTAATAATGTCCATAAGCTGCAAATAAGTCGTGCCCAATTTGAAAATAAAATTCTATGTTTAAATTTTGAAGAATACAGCTTTATTAATCAATTATTCAAATTGTAGAGGATAATTTTCTAATTGTAGAAAAGAATGGTGACTATATATTTTTTCTTTTGTAACACTCAGCCGTGCTGATTGTTATTTTTAACGTTTTTAACAGTAAACCATTGACGTTTTTAACAGTAAACTTACCAACCATCAAAAGTGACTAATGTGTATAGTATTATAAAAATAACAAGATTTTTATTTATATTTTGTGCGATTTTTACTATAATATTACATTTTTACTATAATGTATACTGGAGTCAAAAAATATATTCAATAAATTCCCATGAAAACACCTTTACAATTTCAATAATTGTCGAATAAAATATCTAAAATGGGTCATTTGATTCCTCGTGGTAGTTTTAGTGTTAAATTTTGTTAAATCTTGTCCACTGTTTTAAATTGTGTTCTAAATTTAGTTAAATCTGTTATAAATTTAAAACTACCCATTTTTGTCATAAATACATAAAATCGAAAACACACGTGTGCTATTATTCTGTCTCATTAGATTTTGACAAAATCTTATATTTCTTTGATGTCTGCAGACACTATGCGAACAATTGTCTGTCAGTCTAGACAGGACTCAATGATACTTCCATCTTGAAGTATAAGAAACTTACTAAACTTCTTAGGAAAACAAGTAAATCTTTGTGCAATTCCTATTTCTTGGAATCGATACACAAAACACTTATTTTGTATAAAGATCCACATATTCATAACTAGACTGCGGATGTTTATGCATTTTCCAATGTTTGTAAACAAATTTGAGGAAAGTGGAATGAAATAAAATCCTGTTGGGTTGGAACGAAAGTTCGTAGCGTTTGTAAATTAAAATTGAAAGCTAAAATTCAGATATTTATTCATAGGTTTATTGAATATCATGATAAGTCACCTAAAAAATGGCAAAAAGTAATAGAAGAGAATTGAAAATATGTTATCGAACAAATCTATGTATAAATATCCCAATTTTATTCAGTTTTAATTTAAAAACGCTACGAATTTCCGTTCCAACCCGATAGAAATTTATTTTCTTTCTTGACGTGTTTAACAAGTTGAAAATAATATTGGGTTGGAACGGAAGTTCGTAGCGTTTGTAATAGATTTATTCAATAACTTATTTTCGATTCTGTTCTATTACTTTTTGCCATTTTCGAGGTAACTTCTCGTGTTATTGAATAAACATACAAATAAATACCTTAATTTTATCTTCAATTCTTAATTTGAAAACGCTACGAACTTTCTTTCCAACCCAATATTTTTAATGGGCACAGCCTTTGTAGATCTAAAACAAATAAAAATTGTACAAAACTCTATCGAATTTTATATTCTAGCCTTTTTTAGAAATGTTTATAAGTCTATACATAACACTAGAATAGAGAAGACGAAGTTTATATAACGACTTTTGTAATCTTCCAAAACCCTCACAGATCCTAACAAAATTTGGTTTACAGTGATAAAATTGATTTTCGAGTTTGATAAAACACAAAAACAATGTCACACATTTGCTCACGTGGCAGTGAACGTGTTGAACGGGTGCTGAAAGGAAACTGGAATTATTAGCATCGGCAGGCAGAAGTGCCATTTTGCAGAAGCGAGCGATGGACACGGTTGCCTCGAGGTATCAGGGCGCGAGGAGCATGAATTGTTGGCTTTGTAATCGATACTTCATGGTATCAATGCGTCCATTGTGGGTTGCTACTTCGATCAACCGGGAGCGAAGTTGCTAGCATTCGAGTGCGGGCGACGACGCGACGGGACGCAGAGTTTTTTACGAGTGTGTACATTTGGCAAGTCATTTGCAGCAGGACACGCGATACACGCCGATTAAAATAGATAGTAACGTTTCCGTTTGCGCAGAATTGTTTGTCCAGAATAAAAAATATATATGATCGATAGAGGCTCGATCGGCCGATAACGCGGGAAGAAACCGATAGCGATGCTTTTCGACGGAAAAAAAAGAAATTCCACCGCGGCGACGCGCGTCGACTCATTTCGCACAATTTAATCAAGAAGCAATTAGTCACGAGGCGACGTGAGTCATTAGCTTGGATTGGGGCCTGGGCCTCTGAATCTTTCGTCTGCGCAATCTCCGATAGAAAATACCGCCGCGATTATTGGCACGGTTCGACGAAAACGTCAGACGACGTCCAAGAGATTTCGAAATGTGTACTTTACGCATTCTATCGCTTTCGAGATCTGTCATCGATGGTTAGCTCGGCGCTGACCGACTCACGGTGGGGTATTTGGCTCGAGAAGTCGGAAAAAACGATTTTAGCGTTATTTATCGGCTCAATGTCATAATATAGGCCGTTGAGTTCGTCTTAAGATTTAAAAAATCAAATTGGTTTTTATTTCTTGTCGAAAGAAATTTTTTTTCGAAATTTTATACATACATATAGTAGATGTTTAAACACTGTTCAACTTTTGATGGAAACATTTCCTCCTCAGATTACCGGAAACCCTTGAAAAATCGTGATAATGGAATGCTTCCACCGTAAAAGCTTTCACATGTAACTTCTGTTGAAATGATCTATATATATATATAGTTTATTATTTTAATACTACATATAGGATGGTTCACGCAACTTGCACACCTATATATCTTCCAAAGTATGCGTTGCACGAAAAAGTTTTCTATACAGAAGTTGCATAGTCTGAAGGGGTACATTATGTAGTGTATTTATTTTTTACAGGTGGAAGCGTTTCGGAGATTTGAAGGTCGACTTTGTTTTTTAAATTGAATACTATATTTTTTTTACCAAAATATGGAAGAATGTTGAATTCTGAGTAAAAAAGTATTGACCTTCATTAGCCTGAACCTAATAATTAACGAGTAATTTCACTTTATTTCCTGAAAACAACCCGCTGTCACGCAGAAATCTCTGATAAGGATGAATTTCTAACTTGATATCAATACTTTTTTACTCAGAATTCGATATTCTTCCATATTTTGGTATAAAAAATATAGTATTCCATTTAAACAAGCAAAGTCAACGTTCAAATCTCCGAGACGCTTCCAGCTGTAAAAAATAAAATACACTACATAATGTACGCCTTCAGACCATGCAATTTCTGTATACAAAACTTTTTCGTGCAACGCATACTTTGTTATATAGGTGTGCAAGTTGCGTGAACCACCCTGTATACATATGTATATACAGTGTCCCACCCGATTTCGACATCTTGATTTTCTCGCTATTGTTACTCGTAGCAAAAAATGTTTCAGTGACACTTTGAATGGTATTGAGTGGAGCATATTCTGATATTATTAGATTTTTCGTGAGTGGACGCGTAAAGGTCATATAAAGGTCAACTTTGTTTTTTTAAATGGAACGAGGTATTTTTTAATACATCAATCGTTGCAGCTGGTCATTCGTTATAAAAAAGTACTAACCTATGTATGTCAAAAAGTTATTAGTTCAGGAGATATTTCAATTTAAATAATTCTAAAACACCATTGCTGTCGTACTAAGACGTTAGCGTTTGTTATTGATTTTCTCGCTATTGTTACTCGTAGCAAAAAATGTTTCAGCGGAGACTTGAATGGTATCGAGTGGAGCATATTCTGATATTATTAGTTTTTTCGTGAGTGGACGCGTAAAGGTCATATAAAGGTCAACTTTGTTTTTTTAAATGGAACGAGGTATTTTTTAATACATCAATCGTTGCAGCTGGTCATTCGTTATAAAAAAGTACTAACCTATGTATGTCAAAAAGTTATTAGTTCAGGAGATATTTCAATTTAAATAATTCTAAAATACCATTGCTGTCGTACTAAGACGTTAGCGTTTGTTATTAATTTTCTCGCTATTGTTATTCGTAGCAAAAAATGTTTCAGCGGAGACTTGAATGGTATCGAGTGGAGCATATTCTCATATTATTAGTTTTTTCGTGAGTGGACGCGTAAAGGTCATATAAAGGTCAACTTTGTTTTTTTAAATGGAATGAGGTGTTTGTATATCGGTCCAGTCAGTGATCCATCGGTTAGTCTAACGTTGGTAAACAGAACTAACGCCTTAGTGCGGCAGTAATGATGCCTAAAGAATTTAAATAATTTAAATTGAAATATCTCCTGAACTACTAACTTTTCGACATACATAGGTTAGAACTTTTTTATAACGAATGTTCAGCTGCATCGATTGATGTATTACAAAATACCACATTCCATTTAAAAAAACAAAGTTGACCTTTACATGACCTTTACGTGTTCACTCACGAAAAAACTAATGACATCAGAATATGCTCCACTCGATACCATTCAAGGCGCCACTGAAACATTTTTTGCTACGAGTAACAATAGCGAGAAAATCAAGATGCCGAAATCGGGTGGGACACCCTGTAGATCACGAAATCTTTTAATAAGTAAATATATATTTCAAGAAATTTTTAAATACTTACTATTAATTTTCATCAGGACCTCTACTTAAATTAGTTATAAATCTTCAATCTGTGCAAATCTGGGACTGATTATTTCTGCACTATGTTCACAAACTTTTATCGAATTAATGATACCAGAAATGGCAATAGTATAACAAGGTCGTCAATAAAGTTTTATAATCGTAAGAAAACTTCCAGAATTATTGATTGCGTTCAAATATTAATAACTGTACTAATTTAGATGATAACGAAATGAAATCTGTGCGAAAGTGCTCTGTATACCTACTTAAAACGACACAATTTCCTTCAAGCACTTGAAAATCGCTAATGAAAATACTTTTATTAACGATAATAGTAGATACAATGATGAAACATGTTATACACAAGAAAATATTAATAGAACAATGATCATCTCGTTTTTTCCACAATGTACAGAATGAACAAATTAGTGATTACTGATTTAGGGGAGGGTGTAATTTCCCTCAAGCACTCAGAAATATTATAAATTGTCGTATTACTTTGTTATGCTCTTGTTCACATAATTTTCTCATACAACTGAACAATATATTACTAAATAATTGGTAAAGAGTAAAACAATTCATCATTTCATTAATATATGTATTTCTAAAATATCATTACTCCTTACCCCATATTTTTCTAATATATATACAGGGTGTCTCAACAATGTTCCAGCTCCTTGAAAGGATGCTTCCTAAGGACATTTCAAGCAATTTTCTCCTTTGTGAAAATATTCTCCGCGGCTTTGTTAAGGAGTTATAAGCAGCGGACGGTCAGCTGATTGATCCGTGTTTTTCGCGAGTAACTTCTTAAAGGGGAAGTCACGTGACAAAACTAGCAAGAACTAGAATCTTACTAGATTTTGGGTCGAAACATGGGTTTGCGGGATGTCGTTGTTTGTTCTTAATTGAGCAGAGTTTGAGCTGCACAAAGGTTCATTTGCCAGAGGAAGGTTCATCGCAGCCTGCTATGCCCCATCATATCAGTCAAGAAAGCCTTTTTGTTATAGAAAAATACATTGGAATCTGCAGGTGTTTTCTCGATTTTTTTCCCTACTTTGGACACTCATATTATTAGATATAAACATAATCTCGTTAAATCCTGAGCAGAGCGGGCTGTATTTAACTTTCCACTTTAGAATGAGCCCTCACCCTGCCCAAAATCTGCTCAAATAAGCACAAACAACGACATCCCGCAAATCCATGTTTCGACCCAAAATCTAGTTAGATTGTACTTCCTTTGCTAGTTTTGTGATGAACTTTTCTAATGAAGGAACTAGAAATCCACTAGAATCTAACTAGATTTTGGATCGAAACGTGGGATTGCGGGCCGCGATATTTTCTCCTTATACGAGCGTATTTTGAGCTGCACAAAGGTTCATTTGATAGAGGAAGGTTCAGCACAGATCGCGTTGGTCATGAGAGAACGATATAAACATAATCATGACCAGCGCAATCTGCGCTGAACCTTCCTCTATCAAATGGACCTTTGTGCAGCTCAAAATACGCTCGGATAAGGCAAAAAGTCGCGGCCCGCAAACCCACGTTCCGACCCAAAATCTAACTAGATTCTACTGGATTCTAGTTACCTTCAGTCGGGTACCCTTCCCCCTTAACATAGTCGCGGAGAACATTTTCGCAAAGGAAAAAGTTACTTGAAATGACCTCAGGAATCGCCCATTTGAAAGAAGTAGGACATTTCCGGGACATACCCTGTATACTCTTGACGTACATAATCTATCATGAGTTGAATAGTCTTTCCTGTAAGAGAATCTCCGAATAAAAGCTGCACCTGAGAGATGCAAAAGGTAATCGATGTTGCCACTTACCCTGACTCGTGACTCTGCAAGCCGCAGACGCTGACCCATCTCTTCTCTGCTCGGCATGTCCGGGTACCGATTCGCCGTGAAATAATACTCCAGCTCCTGAAGTTGTTGCGACGTGAAATGTGTCCTCTGCCGCCTTTGGCGTTTGTTCTTCTTCCCGTCCTTATCGTCCGCGTCGTTTACACCGACCACACCAACGGGGGAAACCACCCCTCCACCAGCGCCCAATTCGTGCTTCACTTCTGTAGGTGTCCGAACACCTGAAATGTGTTAAGATATCACATTCTCAACGAATACAGCGACCTCTTATTCTACCAAACACGTAACCCATCCCATAATAATAACAATGTTGCCCCAATGTTTCCTTGAGAACGGTCGCCAGCGCGAATGCCAATCACATTACCATTTCCGAGATAAAATCTGGACAATAACAACGCGAACATCCTGCATACTTCCCTCCATTTTCTACAATCCATACAGGGTGGATTAACACTAAACCTACCGAACCTTAAAAGTAACTGGTACATATTCCCTTATAAAAGTGACAAGATTGATTTTATTTAGACTTCGTGCGGCTCCTATTATAATACGTGCTCTAGCAAAGATATTTATACAATCAATTCTTATAAAATCATTTTTATTATTTCAATAATTGTAAAACAACTATTCATTTTCGTCATAAATGCATAAAATCCGCTGTCTCTTAATGAGAAAAGAACATGATTAATATTAAAACGAGTAGTACGTCGGTACTGGGAATAGGTTCTAATCGTTCCTAGAGTTATCTCTGCTCTATAGCGGTGCTACATTCCGTTGTTCAGGAGTTACCACGAAAATGTTTGTCACGATAGTGACAGGTGAGGGTATTCCTCCCCTAGTCCCGCGACAGCAAATCACCAACCTCCCTTACTCGCATTGACAACCGCGTGATCGATTGCCTACTTTTTCAAAGAGTGCCGCTTACGCTGCGTCTGATGATGCCGCTAACTATCTTTTAGGTAAGAACGACCCTGCCTATTTACAGAGGTGCCTAGCCGACATAAGGTCGCGCTGATATCGGCTACGGTCCGTATATCGAGATCGTTCGATTTCTCTATCGCTGCATTTCAATTTATTTAGTATTAGCTAGCAATGGGATCACGTCGATCGAAAGCAACATCAAAAATTTTCTATTCGTTGTTGGAAACATCTCTGTAAAGTACTTCTGCGAACTATTGTTCATATTTGATTATGCACTTTCTGAACTAATAAATGTTTTTTCACGTTTTTAAATTAAAATTCAAAGATAAAATTAATACTTTTGGTTCGTAATTCTTTTATTGTATCATTATAACCTCATCCAGTAACCATTCCTTTTGAAC
The DNA here is from genome assembly GCA_028455795.1 of Lasioglossum marginatum. Lineage (NCBI taxonomy): Eukaryota > Metazoa > Arthropoda > Insecta > Hymenoptera > Halictidae > Lasioglossum > Lasioglossum marginatum. Next base: position 2,397,452 of record CM052253.1, on the reverse strand, counting down.
TGTATATCATTGGAAAGCTCTGAATTTTTCTATTAATTTGATATAAAATACTTGGGCTTAAAAAATATATACAAATGACTTTGTTCCACAGTTGCCAACCTAATATTTATTCACATATTTAGTGATTTTAATTTATTTAGCATTAGCTAGCAATGGGACCACGCCGATCGAAAGCAACATCAAAAACTTTCTATTCGTTTGAAACGCCTCTGTAAAATACTTCTGCGAACTATTGTTCATATTTGATTATGCACTCTCTGTGCTAATAAATGTTTTTCGCGTCTTTAAATTAAAATTCAAAGAAAATTAAAATTAAGATATTTATCGACATATTTGTTCAATAACATATTTTTCATTCTGTACTATTACTTTTTGCTTAAATAATAAGATTGTAACATCTATGTTTCTGATCTTAGCAATTTATTTATAGTTCGATACAAAAAGATTTCTCAAATTTACGAAATCACATAAAAGATTGCATATGTGAAACATAAATATAAAATACATATTTAACTCTTAGCACTCAAATATTACACAAATATTAAATATTTTGGTATCTAATCAATTACTATACATTTACATATTGTATGAGGTATTATGTCAATTTTATATCCGTAAAATAAAACAAATCACATATACAATGGAATTATTCTAGGTCGGAAACATGTTTAACCTTCTCTCTGTGTATGGGGTGCAAATGCACCCCAAGCTTACA
>CM052253.1:2376308-2396637 GCA_028455795.1 Lasioglossum marginatum | reverse complement strand
GTAGAACGAAAAGCTTCCATTAAATTATTTTGATTGCTAAATACCAGTTTAGTCATAACATCATATGTAGACTGAGGATTTTATGCATTTATGATAAAACTGGGTGGATGTAATTTAAAACAGTGAAAATGTTGAAACAATTTCAGAATGTCCATATGTTATTTGCAATTTATTAAAATCGTTAAAAATGGAAAGAATTTTTTATATAGTTTCAGTGTCTTGTAATTGATGAAGAAAATTTTTATTTCGCATAAAGTTTCGCAGTCTAGTGATCAGTTATGCTCGTAACTGTAGAAGAGCTTTTAATGTTGCTCGGGTGTAGTAAAGTTCCCATACGAATCCATGAGGAACCAGCTTTCCGATAGTAATTTCAATGTAGCCCGATAACTTCGGTTTTGGAGGACGATTTGGCAAACGAAGCTTCTCGCAATGGAAGTTACGGGGAAGGGTAAACGATAAACGGGTGCGATAGAAAAGTTTGTAAAGTGGCTAGGCCTACCTTTTCGGATATCCGGCCTGTGTGTTGTGTTCGTGCGGGACCTGGGCGGCGCGGTAGAAAATCCACCGGAGGGTGCTGTAGGTGTCGTACCCGGTTTACTCGGGTTGCTACCACCGGGTGTGTGAGATCCATGACCCGTCGAATCGAGCCTTGCTAAACCCTCGTTCGTTTCGTCTCGGAATTCACCCTGTGTCCATACTGCAAAACGCATTACACCCTCTTGCAACGTTGTCTAACTTCTCCATTATCACCACTATTCGCTATGATTCTGTCCATCGACAGAACAGACCCGAAGCAGGTACAGTAAAGTCGCGATATTTTTCCAACGGCTGTGTTCTGCACGGAGACATATCGTGTAGGGACACCATTTTTTTTATGACTGCGTCTACCGCGCCGAGAGTACAATCGAAGCCGACGTAGGAAAGGACAACCACTACTAATCGAATTACAAAACTTCTTTGGTTCTCATTATTTTCTTATATATTATTTTCTTTCACCAAATTTTCTTATATATTATTTTATTTCTGGCATTTTTCTGATTAAAATGATACCGATCACGATATAATTTCAACTGTATTTAGTGGTTTAATCGACGACGAAAGTTTCGAACGCAACGAAGAACAGCGTATGGGAAATTCTTTGAACTGTGCCGGCGACGGCGACTGTCTGCGTCCCTTTCTTTCCCATACGCTGTCCTTCCTTGCGCCCGAAACTTTCATCGTCGATTAAGCCACTAAATACAGTTGAAATTATATCGTGTTTGGTGTCATTTCAATCAGAGAAATACCAGAAATAAGTTGGTGAAAGTCCCATAAAAAAATAATGAAAAATAAAGAAGTTTTGCAATTGGATTAGTAGTGGTTCACACCGATATACCCGAGCCGAGATCAATCAGCGCCGGCAATCGTTTGGATAGATTCTGGGTGGAAAGTCGCGGAGAAATATCGCGACTTTACTGTACAGCAATGTCTCTATATGTGTAAAAACATCCGGATCGATATGGCACTTGTATCGCGTGCATAGACAAAAATAAAAGGATAACAAGCCAACAATGCATCGACACCAGAGCATCAGCGAGACCAAACCAATAGATAGTTAGAACGTCACTGTTTTTAATTATTCTTTTATGAAACTCTCATCAACATTTTCGTGATATTTTTCTGATTGAAACGACACCAAACACGCTACCATTTGGATCACATTTAATCGTTTAATACGCGATATAGTGAAACCTCGACTATCCGAACTGATCAGTAGACTGCGGACTTTATGCATTTTAACCCTCATCAGTTTTCCCGAAATAAGTTATAGTGTTCTGTTATTTGTAGGTAAATTTACCCGAAACTTCGTGAGTGTTATTTTTTTAATTCGAAACACATAAGCGAAAAACCTAACATGTAGATGCTAACTCATCAATTTGAATAAAAAAAATATTGAAAAATAACTGTTTACCTTGTCATTTCATCGATCTTTCATCGCTGTGTCGATTTGACACCGAGGGACAGATTCAGTTCGTGAAATGAGGGACGAATGAGGGTTAAGATGCATTTATGAAATTTAAGAAGACGAATCCATTATTTTTATTTACTGAAATTATTAAAGAGAGAAAGACATTTGTATTTAGTCCCTGTTGTGCCTACTAATCAGTGAAACATGCGTGTTCGGATAACGGAACAGTTATTTAGCTACAGGGCTAGATTAAATCTTGACTGAGTTGTATAATAAATCGTGTTATGTATGGATCACTTTAGATTAAACATAGAGTGAACCGGATTAATATTCGGACGCTCTTAAAAAGACGATAACTTTTTTAATATTGTATTGTACTATACGATTTGAACTTTTTTGGGAAGCTAGAGCAATTAGTTTACTACAGGAAGAGAAATTTTTTCAAAAATTGCAATTGATCAGAATTGTAGAAAAAATACTAAAAGTTGCATTTTACAGATAAATAATTTTGCGAGGTAAATAATTTCAGATCTAGAAAGGTCACTACTATTAAAAATAAGATTTCATTTGATTCGGCTTTCTTAAAAATTGCATGGACATCCGTAGTCTAATAATATTGGTGTCGCAAGAAAGTAATTTCAGTATTTCAAGGTGAAATAAAAATTTCTTTAAGCAATGAACTTTAATCGATCAAATATTTCCCATAATGTTCGATGATCTTTTGCCATCTTTCTGGTAGCTTAATCAAGTTATTGGCTATTTTCATAAAGCTGCGACAGCTACAGTGATTCTAGAGCAATTAGTTTACCACAGGATGTGAAAAGAAATTTTTTCAAAAATTGCAATTGATCGGAATTATAGAAAAAATACTAAAACTTACAACTTTTACTACTACATTTACTACAGCATTTTACAACTTTTTTATGGGCCTATATTGAAAATTTAAAAAATACGTTTCGTAGATTTGTGTCAATTAAACATATTTTCAAAATTTCGTCAAAATCGGTCGACGTTGCAATGTGCTACAAACGTTTAAAGATGGTAAAAATTGCAGATTTTCACGATTTTCGGCCTATAACTGCAGTAAATCTAAGGATTCTTACATCTTCCAATGCCTGTCGTTTTTTCCCGCTTCAACCGATTGAACAAATACGCTTCGAATTAGGTCGTGCGTGTTTGGTCTCATTCTAATCAGAAAAATGCGCCGTATATGTTGGCAGAAGTTCCCTTGAAAAATAATTACAAGCAAAAAAGTTGTATGTATCATTAAATCACGTTACACTTTTCGAGGATCGAGCTCGAAGTAGTGGGGGAAATTATTTTAAAATATCGTGTAAATCTTTCTCACATATATTGAGACACCGTTAATGATAATTAGACTCCGAATCTTTATGCAAAATAAAAAGTTTGTGCATCAATTGCAAGACACAGGAGCTAAATATCAATTTATATTCTTCATTAATAATTTTAATGTGGTGAAAATAATACTTCTATACTAACAACTTCTAGTATCTTCTTTGTAATTCCTACCAATTACAATTTCTTCAACAATTTTTTTTTCACGGCTTGTAGTGAGCTAATTGCTCCAACTTCTCAAAAAATATCCAAGTCGTATGATCTGACATTAAAAATTGTTATCGTCCTTTTAAAAGTGTCCGAAAATTACTATGGTTCACTGTGATTCAGAATCAATCATTCATGTTCTATTTGCAATAAATAATTCAAGTTATTACTGGTTGAAGAAAGGTAGTATGAGCTTTTTGAGACCCCACTCCATGAGTTGAGTTAACCTTCACCCGTACCGACGACGCGACGATGCGTGGACGTGATATTTTAAACCAATCTGAATTTGTGAAAGCAAGGGTGGAGCTGTTTATGGTTCATCCTGATATATGTATGAAATTCAGAATGGGATTTCAGAACGCCTTCAATCGTGTGGGAGTGAATGTATAGTCTTTCTAAAATGTAAGCTGGTTCTCCCGCTAGAGACCACGAAAACGATAGGCGTCGTAGATTGTATTTTAATAAAATTATATATTTTATTTCTCGTGCACTGTTTCACGCATAAAGAATAGTAATGGTTTTTAGTTTATCAATGCAGACGAATACAAAAGGAGCTGGAGCGCCCACCCATAAACGCTTTTGGCGCCAAGATCCCATCGGCATACTCTTATAACTAGACTGCGGATGTTTATGCCATTTTCAATTTTTCTAGACAAATTTTAAGAAAGTGGGATAAAATAGAATCTTATTTACCCTGGTAGTAGTCTTTCAAGACCTGAAAAAAATTAAAATTGTACTAAATTCTGTCATATTTTATATCTCAGCATTTTTTGAACATTTTCGAAAGCCATAATCACATAAAGATCCGCAGTCTATTTATAACTTTATTATACTTCTTTTGTAGTAAAATTAATTTGTTTACACTGTTTAACGAGCCAACTAAAATACCTCCATAGTTTCGAAAGTGGATGCTAACACTAAACGTAGCAAGCCCGAAACATATAAAAGTGAAACACCTTATAGAAGTGAGAAGATTGAATTTACTTAAACTTTGTACGGTTTTCATTATAATATGTGCAATGTATTTCATTATAATATGTACAATAAAAACCTAAAGATGCACCTAATCCAGACCTTATAAAAGTGAGAAGATTGAATTTACTTAAACTTTGAATGGTTTTCATTATAATATGTGCTTAAATAAAGAAGTGAATTCAGTCATTTCCTATGAAAATGTTTCTATAATTTCAATAACTATGGAATAGAAAACCGGGCAATTTGACCGTCGTAGGATTAGTGTTAAAATAACACTTCTTAATGAAAGACCCTTTATAATGGATCCACTTCAACTAATTCGTTCGGTCGAGGCTTGATTTCATTCACGAGTAGATCACTGATACACATGTGAGTAATAAATATATTTTACAATAAAAACCTACAGATTTTGAGCAATGCAAGATGCACCCAATCCAGATCTTATAAAAGTGAGAAGATTATTGAATTTACTTAAACTTTGTACGGTTTTCATTATGATACGTGGTTAAATAAAGAAGTCAATTCCGTCATTTCCTATGAAAGCATTTCTATAATTTCAATAACTATGAAATATAAAATCGGTCAATTTGACCTTGGTAGATTTAGTGTTGAATGCGTTTTTTTATTTAAAAAATCCATAAATTCGCATTAATATTAGTAGTTTACACCAGAATCCCCCCTTAACACTAACCGTACCACAACCGGTCAAATGTCACATTTTTTATTCTTTAATTATCCAAATTATAAAGATGCTACGATTAGAAATTATTAACACTCAACCTACCACTGCCGGTCAAATGACCGGTTTCATATTTTTCATTTCACAATCGAGCCGTTTATTTTGAAAGTGTTCCAAGTCCATTTTCGAGAAAAATCAAGCTAGCAATTTTAATATTTACATTTCTACGTTATCTTTTCATTCTGAAGCAAATTGTAACTAATATATTTAAAATCGCAAAGATTTTGTAAAAAGGAAATTAGCTGGTTAATAGAATGATACAAATTTTTATTTTGAAAGTGGCCTAAGTCCATTTGTCAGTTTGTACCACTTGAAGTTAGCTGTCATAAAAAACATTTTGCGGTTAAGTATGAAATAGAAATGCGTAGAAATGTCATTAAAGAAAAATAATTTACTGTTTGTCCCCCAAGATTATTATAATGTTATCAAGAAGTGCCAGAAAGGTAATAACTTTATTTTAAATGAAATGAAACAAGAAGATTTCATATCAACAAGATTTTTGGAGGATGCAATTTTTAAAAGAGTAAAGAATTCTAACGGAGAAACAATAAATTGGTTAAAAATATGCTGAATGCGTTGTTTGAGAAAGGAACCATATAAAATTTTCTATAAGATATCGATGGATGAGAATGCAGAGTTTAAAATACTGAATTTATTACCACGTCGGGTTGGACCAAGAAAATTCGAAAATATTGCATTGACACCACTTTATAAAAATATAAGACAAATTACAACAGCGAAATACAAGGATATGATGGACTTACTACGGTCTATACCACTGAAGCACCATTACTTCTTCAAATCCCTTCAGCATACACAAAATGTAAATGAGGAGTAGATTGTTATGTAATTTATATAGTTAGAAGATTTCTTGAATTGCATGAATGGTGTTTTCCAAGTTTTGTAATGAAATATAAAATAAATTGAATATTGTTTTTTCAATTTGAAGCATTTCAAATTATATCGAATGGACTTGGGCTGTTTCAAATTTTATGAGAAATCTAGTTGTTAATTTTGAGAGTGGTTTAAATCCATTCTTGTAAGAGACACATATTATTCAATTAATAATACCTGTTATTTTAATAGGAATTGTTTTAATTCTCTTAGATACACTTAAGGAGTGTGATACATTGGTATCCTATACGTATATTTTTAATTTCATTGAAACGCAAACTCTTAAATATCTCAATTTAAGCTTAAATGGACTTAGGCCACTTTCAAAATAAACGGCTCAATTATTGAAACTATAAATTCGGTTACATGAAAATTGATTCGATAGATTTTTTTACTCAGGCACAAATTGTAATAAAAATTGCACAGAGTCAGAATAAAATAAATAGAGCCTTTTAAAGCTAAGACATTTTAGTCGCTTTTAGAGATCAGTAGGTTCAGTGGTAAATGAATTTCTTCATTCAAGCACACATTGTTATAAAAATTGCAAGAAATGTAGATAAATGCAGTGTTGTCAGTTTTACAAAACAATGTATAACAGCCGCATTTCGTGCTCGGTACGGTTAGTGTTAAGGTTGTGACTGTAACACAATCGGCGATATCCTGGAAGAGTGACACGCGTATCCTCGTCGTTGGTAGCATGCGGCAGCATGCCACTAAATCAGCCCGAGTTACGCGCCGACTAATTGTGAACCACGTCCCTCCTCTTTGCCGCCCCCGTGGAAACCAAATATAACTAAACGGAGCGAAACTAAACGGCCGGGCCCGATTAACTTCTCCGTTGCCCGACTGCCACTGACAGCTCACACACTCGCGAGCCCTATTCTCGACTACTTTCTGCTTCTTCTCTTTTTTTATTCGCGCCGGAATACCCGCGCGGATAAATAATTACCCGGGAGACAGAGAGAGATTGTGTGCAGGCGGGGCACGGCGGTGCTGCCGGCCGGATGATTTGATCGTTTGAGACACGGCGTCGTTGCCCGTTGACAACGAAAGTTAGTTTATGACGAAATAATACTGTTCGTCAGACTCGTCCGCCCTCAGAAGGGTTGCACAGCATAATGGAAACAGTGCTTGTATGTCGCGCGTTGTGTTTATGAGATACAGTGACACTCACTAATATTCAGACGCTCTTAAAAAGACGATAACTTTTTTAATATTGTACTATACGATTCGAACTTTTTTGGGAAGCTGGAGCAATTAGTTTGCTACAGGATGTGAAAAATTTTTTCAAAAATAACAATGGATCGGAATTGTAGAAAAAATACTAAAAGTTGCATTTTACAACTTTCTTATGTGGGCCTGTATCGAAAATTTAAAAAATACATTTTGTAGATCTGTGTCAATTAAGCATATTTTGAAAATTTCGTCAAAATCGGTCGATGTTGCAATGAGCTACAAACGTTTAAAGATGGTAAAAATTGCAGACTTTCACGATTTTCGGCCTATAACTGCAATAAATCTAAGGATTCTTACATCTTTCAATGACTGCCGTTTTTTTCCGCTTTCGATGAAACTTTCACAGTGCATATAATTGACACGTATCTACAAAACGTATTTTTTAAATTTTCCATATAAGCCCACATAAAAAAGTTGTAAAATGCAACTTTTAGTATTTTTTCTACAATTCCGATCAATTGCAATTTTGAAAAAATTTCTTTACACATCCTGTAGTAAACTAATTGCTCTAGCTTCCCCAAAAAAATTCAAATCGTATAGTACAATATTAAAAATGTTATCGACTTTTTAAGAGTGACCGAATATTAGTGGGAGTCACTGTATATAAAACCATCAAATCGTACGTCTATTATGCAGAGTTGGGATATGAATCGATTAAAATTTTAACCAAGATTGATTGATTAATGTGTAAGATTAAAAAAGGTAAATATTGAAAAATAGACGATTGATTCAATTGCTTGATGAAGTTAATCGTCAATCGTTGATTAAAAAAAGAAGTCATCGAAAAATCGGAGACTGATTTAAAAAATTGTTGAAGTTAATCGCCACACGGTCTATCCATAAATTGTAATAAGTAGGCACATAGAGATCGTATTATAGACCGAATGACAATATACCTAAACTCAGTTTACATTTTTTTCAGTATGCATACAGTTTTGATTCCGTATTTCATTTCGAAATTTCAGCAGTTTCAGCGATTGACGATTACAATCGAAAAGAATGTAATCGTTAACCGCAATTAACGACTGAAGTAGGAGTTTAATTGTTAATTGCGATTAACGATTGAAGTTGAAATTTATTCGTCAATCGTTGATTAAATTTTTGCCCAACTCTGCTACTAGGGTGGACCTTAGTTAGACCTACTGAAATTTCTTTTGCGATTTCTTTTTCAAGCCCCTAAAATTGTGTCATTGGGTAAGAAAATAATTCTTGCAGAAGATGAAGTGCATCAGATAAGAAGAAGACGTGGCACATTCACGTTAATGTTGCGATAAATATGACATTTTATATGAATAAAAATATACAGACTTTTGATTATGACTAAACGTTCTTCTTGTGCAAAAATATTTATGATAATAGTATCACAATGTAATTTTTTCAATATAATAATTAACCAATGCTCATATTTATGTAAATACGCTACTGTGCAAAAGAAAGAAGCACCCGGCCATATTTAATAGAAGAGCGTAAAATGTCAAATAAGAACACAGTAAGTTTTGAAAAAGGATTCCGCTGTTTAATTGAATAGTTCTGAGGATATATGTGTTATTGCGGATTATCTAATACTTTAAATGCAATAAATCAATCATTGTACAATAGAATTTCTACATCAAGATATTGTTTGTCATTGTATCTTGTAAGTAGACTGCGGATCTTTATGCAAAATAAAAATTGTCTGTATCGATTGCAAGGAATAGAAACCAAACAGAATGTTTTCTTCCCTTAATAATTTTAATAGATAAGAAATCATATATTGACATCTTCAATTTTTAAAATTTTCCTACAATTTTGAATTTTATCTACTCAATTTTGCTATAAATGCATAAAGATCCGCAGTCTACTTATAATTATACTGCGTGTTCTTTGTTTTGCACAGTAGTGTATATATGTTACGTTTCGCGTATTTTATTGAAAGTACCAAATGTAGTAAAGAAATTAACGTTCCACATAAATATGTTATATTTAATAAAATTCTTCAGTTATTTCTATTTCAAAGCTTCGCATTCAATGTGCCACATCTTCCCGACATCCGATTGTCAAAACTTTTTGGATATATCATTTTTACATGAAATGGAATAATTTTAGGGAGCAGCGTGCTCGATATTTCATAGTTGAAAAGCAAGGTCCACCCCAACGTCTACTCCCAATATATAAACAGGAGTTGTCTATACATATTTTTATTAATAAATGTAGTTTGTTTATAAGAAATCAACAATTACTTTGCATTAATTGCACGAAACGATTTTCTTTCTCTCAATCATTTTAACCCCTTGCCGTACCATTTCTTTTATGTTTATAATTATTCTGCGGATTTGATGCATTTATGACAAAAATCGGTAGGTGTAATTTCAAACGATAAAAAGATTACAAAAATTTAAGAGTACCAATATATTTCCTACAACTTGATAAAACCACTAAACAGAGAAATAAACTCCTATTTGGTTCAAATGATGTATACGATTTTTATTTTGCATAAAGATCCGCAGTCTAGTTATGATGATTACAACTTCTTTATCGCGAATAATTTTACGAAAGAGTTTACATTTATTGTATGCTTACATTTATTTTTATTATTTCAGTTCCTACGTGTTGCAATTAAAGTACACAATTTTGATTTTGCATAGTTATCCGTAGCCTATAATGATTAGAGCTTCTTTATCGAATAATTTTACGGAAGGGAAATAATATATTTATCGTATATGCCTACATTTTTTTTTTTAATTTTAATGTCTAAAAAACCGAGTTCTGCTTGAGCACTGGTTAATTTTCTTTGCTAATAACTATTTTCCTATTTCTCTTACACAATTTACAGCACTTGAATACAGTTTAACACTAAAGCGTAAAAAGTAACTGGTACATGTTACCTTATAAAAATGACAAGATTGATTTTATTTGGACTTTGTGCGGCTCCTATTATAATACGTGCTCTAATAAAGATATTTATATAATCAATTCTTACAAAATCATTTTCATTATTTCAATAATTGTAAAATAATAAACCTGGAAACGGTCATTTTGACCAGTGATGGTAGGTTCAGTGTTAAACACGTGACCGATTCTATGTTTTGACAGTCGTTCTCGGATTATCGACGTTCTATTGTGTCTCGGATACATCCCGCATTGATAAACGTTCCGCTGCAAGTAAATTCGAATTTCGCTGATATAATGCTGGCGTTAAATAAACCGCGCAGAATAGTTTTTTAATCTACAATAGGCAAACAGATCGGTTACCTATTTGGTGTGCTAACCGTGGAACACGTGTAAAGACCTATGAACGGCTATAGGAGGATAAGCCGTGTTGCTGAAGAGGGTGGCCGAGTGGTTTGTTTGCTAGGCCAGTCCCCAAGGAAAAGCGAGCACGCCGCTCGCTGGTGTCCCGTTATCGGTGATGCCTCCTCGGCAAACAACATCCGAGCTCGGAACATGAACTCCGTGCAATTTATCACGGATGCACGTAACCGAAGAATGTGAGCGGCACGTCGCCGACGTAAATAAACGTTCCTACGGCCGAGGGACACGCAACGTCGATTTTACGCAAATCGTCGATACGCTCGCACTGTTATGACACGTGACCAACGCGTTGACCGTCGAACAATCACCTCCAACGAATCCCACAAAATCACACTACGGCCTACCCTCCTATAACGGGTTACCCTTAACTCACCGATTATTTCAACTACAACCGTTTCACCGACACAACTTCATCGACATCTAACTTCGTTGACAATATTAAGGGAGTGGATTCCTCTTTCCAGGATTGCAAGGGTGCTGGATTCGCGTTTTCATTTCTCGATAATACAAAAATGGGGGTTTTCAGCAGTCAAAAACGCTGGATAAAAGATCGATCGAGGGCGCTATCGCCCTCAAAAGTCCTATTTTTTCGTTTGCGAGGCATAATTTGCATTATTCGAAAGCATACAACTACGCATGTAACTATTTTCATAAAGCTGCGACAGCTACATGCTGCCGAATAATGCAAATTATACATACGTAACCTATGTTACGTAAGCGTCAACATAAACGTAAAAATAGGATTTTCGAGGGCGATCGCGGCCTAGATTGATCTTTTATCTAGCGCTTTTGACTTATGAAAACTCCCATTTTTGTATTATTGAGAAATGAGGACGCGAATACCGCACCCTTGCAATCTTGGAAACGAGTCTACCGCCTTAAGGCGGTAAAATGGGGTTTTTCAATAGTCAAAAACGCTAGATAAAAGATCGATCTAGAGCACTATCGCCCTCAAAAGTCCTATTTTTTCGTTTGCGAGGCATAATTTGCACTATTCGGAAGCATACAACTACGCACGTAACTATTTTCATAAAGCTGCGACAGCTACATGCTGCCGAATAATGCAAATTATGCCTCATAAACGTAAAAATAGGATTTTCGAGGGCGATCGCGGCCTAGATCGATCTTTTATCTAGCGCTTTTGACTTATGAAAACCCCTATTTTTGTATTATTGAGAAATGAGGACGCGAATACCGTACCCTTGCAATCCTGGAAAAAGGAGTCTACTTAACTCACCGACATTTTGAGATCATCGACGGTCATTTCCCCGACAGTCATTTCATCGACAATCATTTCACCCCCAAACGTTTTCATTGACACCGAATTTCACCGACAATAGTTTCAACAACAATTTATAATTGTTGCATTATTCTTATGTCCATAATGCTCTTGTATAGTTCATACAACGAGTGGAAGACAATGTTCGGAATGCACTTTTCTAAAGCATGAAAAAATATCAAATTAGAAACATTCAAAAAAACTAATTGCCAGGAAGCCCTGAATATGACAGGCTGTTATTAAAAATAAAGGCGGTTTTTTAATGAAAGAGCAATCTGAAGAAAAATACACATTCCTTGATAAAAAAATAATACTGCTCGTAAGTTTTTTGACAAGTTAATCTTCCTCGGTTGTTCTAAAGGAATTCAATTCTTCTTATAAACCTCCTGTTTCTCTCAATTTACACCGTGATTCCAAACTTTCGGCCGGTAGTGTAGCTATTTTCATAAAGCTGCGACAGCTACATGTTGCCAAATAATGCAAATTACGCCTCGTAAACGAAAAAATAGAACTTTTGAGGGCGATAGCACCCTAAATCGATCTTTTATCTAGCGCTTTTGACTACTGAAAAACCCCATTCTTGTATTATCAAGAAATGAGAACACGAATCCCGCACCCTTACAATCCTGGAAACGAGTCTACCGCCTTAAATATAGATCGCAAGCGTTATTTATACGGATTTCGTATTCGAATCGTTTAAAAAAGCTTCAAGAATACAGAAGTCACCGTCAGCTTATTTTTTCAATTCGTGAAAATTCGGCTGATTCGACAAACGAGTGTCTAGGATAATAAATATATAGCGATAAATATTGGGACTGCTTTTGTCAACCATGTCATGGCTTTTATTCTTTCGAAACGTAAATACGTTCGTAATCCCGTACAACATCGGCGCTCGCCGACTCTGAAATGTAGATGTAGAACGCGATGGAACACGGTATTTCGATGGTCGCAACACTAAAAATGTATTTCTCGATGGTGTTTTGATAAAAGCAGCGCTACAACGCAACGGCCGAACTTCCTCGTTCCGACGCTTGTGTATTATTTCAAGATTAGAGTTAATCTTATAATCTACATCCTGATCCGACACGCACTATTTAAGCGACTTGCTCAACCGGGCGAAATTTATAGGACGCCATCTTTCACGTTTCAATATCTAACACTATCCCTTCCGCGCATGCTTCAGCCTTCTGTTTTGTTATTTCGTAGAAAATCAAGAAAAGCAGCAAAAATTTCGCCTTTTTAGAACTTCCTAATATGTTTTACTTAACGCTAACATTTCCGGGTAGTTAGTAATATACATAGCTTTTTAATCATGATAAAACTGTATTTATTCAAACCTCATGCAATTTTTATTATCAGGTTGGCAGCTAAATTCGCGACCTTTTGTTTCGTAATTCTTTTATTGTATCATTATAACCTCATTCAGTGATCATTCCTTTTGAACTGTATATCATTGGAAAGCTCTGAATTTTGCGATTAATTTGATATAAAATTCTCGTGCTTAAAAAATATTTATAAATGACTTTGGTTGAGAAAATGTGGAGGCCGCGAACTTAGTTGCCATCCTAATATATTATGTGCTTCAATAAAAAAAAGTTCAATCGAACATTTTTATAATTTCTGTAATTGTGGAAGACAAAAATAGGAACCAGTCATTCTAATTATCAGTTCTAATTTTAAAACATGAATTATTTTTAAGAATAAACCTACCACCACGTTTTTTATTTTGAAATTATTGAAATTATAAGATACTTTCATGGGAAATGGTTCAATAAATTTTCTTGCCTTGTCATTTTTATAAGTTAAAACGTTTCAGTCCCTTTTAATGCTTATCGCTAAGCTTTCATCGACGATGAAAGTTTCGGACGCAACGAAGAATAGCGTAAGGGAAATTCTTTGAACTGTACCGGCGACGGCTGTCCGCGTCTCTTTCTTTCCCATATGCTGTCCTTCCTTGCGCCCGAAACTTTCATTGTCGATTAAACCACTAAATACAGTTGAAATTTTATCGTGTCATTTTAATCAGAAAAATGCCCGAAATAAGTTGGTGAAAGTCCCATAAAAATATAATGAAAAATAAAGAAGTTTCGTAATTGGATTCGTAGTGGTTCACACCGATATACCCGAGCCGAGATCAATCATCGTCGCCCTGTGGCGTTAGCCGGCAGTAGAGTGGGTAGTCACTGGATAAATTCTGGGTAGAAGTTCGCGGAGAAATATCGCGACTTTACTGTATTGTATACAGATTCTAAGGTATCTGTTCTGCGAGAACACATTTTAAAGAAATTCCTAGGGGTAAAACCTCTTCTCATCATCATTCCATAAAAACAGATGTTTTCCTGAAGTATACAAGAATTTATTTTCGAAACAGAAGACAACTGTTTGCTTCGATGTCTGCTCGAAAGTGTAATGCACCGCGACACTAATCCGGAAATGGATGCCAGAGAGTAGCAACCCAAATATTGATCATGTTAATCGTACAATCCAAGGACAGCGAGTATCGCATTCAGAGAGAGACCCAGATCGATCTCTGGAGGGCACTGATATCCTCTGCAAACGGACTAGCAAAAGAAGAAATCCGTGGAGCAGGTATTCGTAAATTTTTCCACAGAGCCTGCTCGTAGTAGCGTTTTTCATCGTCCTGTTCCCGGGAACGAGACGAAGAGAACGAGGACCGTTTCACCGACTACGTGGTCCCTATTTTTTTGCAGAAAGAGGAAGAAGACAAGGAGAAGTGTCCCGTTGCATCGGTTTGCATGTTTTCACATGGAAAAAATAATAGGCACAGTAGCTTGGATTAAGATTTTAACACTATTTGGGAGTTGAAGGATATAACAATGTAAGTTGTTGGATTCGTTTTGACATGAGCTAGAATATTATGAAGTCAAAACTATATATATATATATATATATATATATACATATATATATTTTTTTATATATATATATATATATCTTTAAAAATTAAATGTGACCTTGATTTTTTATGGAATAAACATTTTTTTTTTAATTAATTGGATTGAAGTTTATTGACCGCTTTTTTGTCTCATTATCGGAACTGTCTGAAATATCATATTCAGTTTTAAAATAAACAATAATCCACAATGGTATTCATAGAATGTTGATTTTGAAATGCTTGTACAATAAATCTTATTAATTTAATCGTTTTTAATATCCACTGAAGTATCTGTGACACTTTAAAATTTATGGAGCTTATTAGATTCGGAAATACCATTAGAAAAACGTTATAATAAAACAGTATTTTTAAACAAATTGCGATTAAAATTTCAATTGATCGATTACCTCCAAAAACTTATGGAAAGCATCCCACGACGATTAGATGCAGTAATTAAAGCAAGAAGTTGCAATACCAAATACTAATTGCTTATTTTCTAAATATTTATAAAGTGTCCACTTAATTTTGTCCACCAAAAATTGTATACAATTTTGATTAATGATAATATATTCTATTATATTAATTGTTGTTTATTTCTTTAAAGTACACTTTGTTAACTTAAATGTTCCATACAATTCTGGTTTATTAAAATTATGTTTTAAATTGCATTGATCTTTTGTTGATCATTAATTGTCCACTTAATTTTGTCCACGACCGTAAATCAAATCGTATCTCACAAATAACACAAATTATGTTTGCTTCAAGATCATTAACAATTTGTGGTTTATTGAAATAAACAAGAGACTTAACATGGCCCCACAAGAAAAAGTCTAATGGCGTCAAGTCGCACGATCTTGGAGGCCAATTGACAGTCGCATTTCTCGATATAATCCTATTGTTGAATTTCGATTTCAATAAAACGATAAATTTTAATAATTTCAACGCGTTGAGCAACTGAGTATCTATCCATGATGACTTGCCGATCATTACTGAGTACAAATAACATGTGACACTAACAATTGAATAACGAACATGGCGGCTGTGACACTTGCAAGATCTGTCGCTCTTATTGGAAGACTCTTTACTTTGGAACCACTGTCGCTAGCAAACGCGTGTATGAACGGGGATACAGGGTAGAGACGGGTCAATGGTGAAATAAAGAAAGGAGAGAGGCGAACTGGATGCTAACTGGAGGGAGCTCGAGACAGGTTGTAACTCACAAATTTATTACTTTTCTCCGCTGCTTCGAGTTATTTTATGTCAAAGACTAACCGGCCATGTTCAAGCCTAGGGGAGGACGACGAAACGAATATCTCAGCTGCTTCGTCGCATTTTTACACCCGCGGGATATATTAGTGGACCGCTAATCCGCATGGATTTTACGGAGCGGCTGTGCATGCGACCGGCGCGTCGCTCTCCGCCAAGAAGACGACACCGAGGACACCCGATGTACCGTTTTCGTTTTCGACTCGAATAAACCCTCATCGATTTCCGTCCGAATCGAAAGAATTTCGTCAAAATTCAATTTTTATTTTTATTCTGACGATACTGTAACTTATACAGACCACGAAGCGTGACCCAACTGAATTTTCTACATGAATTGCAACAAACTTGAGGGAAAAAGAAATTAATTTTCTGTCATAACATGTTTAATAGATTGAAAATAACATAACAATATTTTTAAATTCTTCTTATGTTTTTACTGTTGTAAATTAAGTATAGCTACTCATTTTTGTCATAAATGCATAAAATCCGCTGTCTGGTTATGACTTACGACTTACATGAAACTTTACACCAGACTTCGGCACGGCGACGTCGCTCTCCACCAAGAAGACGACACCGAGGACACCCGATGTACCGTTTTCGTTTTCGACTCGAATAAACCCTCATCGATTCCCGTCCGAATCGAAAGAATTTCGTCAAAATTCAATTTTTATTTTTATTCTGACGATATTGTAACTTATACAGGCTGGACCACGAAGCGTGACCAAACTGAATTTTCTACATGGATCGCAACAAACTCGAGGGAAATAGAAATTAATTTTCTGTCGTAATATGTTCAATAGATTGAAAATAACATAACAGTATTTTTATGATAGACAGTATTCTGACGATACAGTAGCTTCGATTAACACCTCTACTGCTGATTGCATGTTAGTAAATTAGCCGTTAGCACTCGAGTGATGACTCAGAGAGGGAGAGTCAAAAAATTGCTGTACCATTATTCAAAAAATTGTTTACATTATTAAATAGGTTGAGATCTAACCAATTACTAAACATTTAAATATTGTATGAGGTATTATACATATTAATTTCATATCCATGAGATGGAAAAAAATCATATAGAATGGAATTATTCTAGGTCGGAAGAAATGTTGAATTTTCAAGTTAAAATAGCTCCGACTGCAAAGGGTTAATGTGGGGAGTTCACTCGGTAACCCTTAGCGCTCGAGTGGTGTCTCCGAAGCACCACTAAATATTGTTATATCAGTAATGTAAAATAATTATTACGTTATTAAATTATTTCATACCAAATAAATTACTAAACATTTGAGTATTGCATCAGTAGACTGCATCAGTTTAACCTTTAGCACTCAAGTGGTAACTCTGAGGCACCACTAAAAATTGGTGTACCATTATTCAAAATATTGTTTACATTATTAAATATATTGGGATGATAAAAGATAAAATGAAAAAAATCATACAGAATGGAATTATTCTAGGTCGAAAGAAGTGTTTAATTTTCGAGATAAATTAGCTCCGAGTGCAAAGAGTTAGTTATTGTTAGACTGCGGATCTTCATGCAAAATAAAAATTTTCTACATCAATTTTAAGAAACAGGAGCCAAGGAAAAAATTCTTTTTTATAAGAAGGCATATAGTTAACATTGACATTAGAAACAATAATTGTAACAGTTTATAATATATGGCCGAACTGTAATAGTTTATAATCTATGGCTGTTGCCAAAACATTGAAAACAAGGCATGTTAACAAACAGACAGTACCTCGCTGACTGTAAACCGAGTTACATGCGCATGTAATAAATAACTTTTATAAAAAGATCTGTAGTAAAAATAAAGTTATAAGAAACAGAAACTAAATTGAATGTTATTTCTTTTCTTAATGATTTTAATAGAGGAGAAATCATACATTGACATCTTCAATATTTAAAGTTTTTCAACAATTTTGAATTTCATCTACTCAATTTTGCTATAAATGCATAAAGATCTAGTTATAGTCTAATTATAATTATACGGATTTTATGCATTTTTATGACAAAAATGTACGTACAATTTAAAGCCGTGACCATATTAAATAGATTTAAGGACATCAGTATATTATTTTCAGCATAATAAGAAAATTAAGCTCAATAAAAATTTTTTATTTGGCTCCTGTGTCTTGCAATCAATGCAAACATTTTTTATTTTGCATAAAGATCCGTAGTCTAGTTATAACGGTTCATTTACAGAAGTTGTGCTCCGAGTCAAGTGCAAGAATTTTGCGGGAATGACTAATTTCGTGCGACTTTCGATAGGCCCCCACAGCTGGGGGATACGGATATTTTAGCGACCCTCGCAACCCTCTTCGTGGTTGAATTACAATCGGGACACGGTCCACTAAACACCCACAATTTTTACAGTACGTGCCATTTTATTCATGACCGCGTGCAACCGTCTCATCGCCCGATTATCGACGAGCTGTCCTTAAGCATGAAACATTTTCTCTCGCGCAGCACTTTTTCGGAATGACACCATTAATTGCACCGGCTGCGTTGGCACACATTCATGATTCATCCCCACGATAACTCTAATATTGAAATTTATTCGTAACTACTATTTTGGAGGTCGAGCTTGGTCATTCTTTAGACTAAACTTTGTGACAAGACAGCGGATCTTTATACAAAATTAAAATTTTCTACCTGTATTGCAACAAACTCGAGGGAAATAGAAATGAATTTTCTGTCGTAATATGTTTAATAGATTGAAAATAACGTAACAATATTTTTAAATTTTCTTATGCTCTTACTGTTTTAAATTAAGTATACATTGTGTATACAATATGTGTATACCTACACATTTTTGTCACAAATTCATAAAATCCACTGTCTTGATTTTCATTTTGATTTTCATTGATTATTCTGTTTTTTCTTTGACGTTTGATATTATTTATATGCATTTATATACAGATATTATTGATATTATTTATAAATATATAGACAATATTTTTATTTCATTAACATTTATTGTAAATGTTATTTCAGAGACGATTCCTCGATAAACAATTAAACATTATTCTTTCAAATAATCAGTTCTATGATTTACATATTATTTTCCCAATTATTTGCATAGCTCAAATCAGATACATATCATCAATTGAAATACATTGTTTGTCAAATATTTAAGAGCATTACTTCTAGATTTTATTTACAAATAATTATTCGAAATAAACGCCCAAGGCTGCTTTACACACGTGTTCTTTAGACGTACCTAAGAATTTGGCCACATTTCGTTCCGTGCCCGTTTCTTATTTTAAGGGAGAAATCAACCCTTCTATTCAGACGACAAAAGACATAAAAAAATAGTTAAAATAAAAGTTATGTTTCATCTTCCAGCCTATAAATGTGTGCGAACATTCTTTGGAAAACAAAAGTTTTGATCTTTTCAAAAACAAATCAATAATCACAATTTCGAGGAAATAAAAATACAACGAAATTTTCAAGTTCGTGTTGGTTCGTTTGCGAAATAAAATTCACAATTGGCGAAAACGTCGCGGCAATGTTTCATCGGCTCGGGGAAACGGCTTCGCGAAAACTATTTAACGTCCTCCGTTAATAAAACGATTAGATGAATCTGTTGGGAAAGAAAATATTACGTTAATAGTAAATCCGTTAACGGTAAATGTCAGTCCTCGTCAAATATCTCTTGATCGATGCCGCTGATATTGGTACAAGCTTTATTGCCGCGCGGGTAAAATTTCCGGGTAATGAAAGCAGGACCGAAATAACGCTCCATCGATAATTTTATATCGGAGATTACGGCGCAGTGGTTCGGATTATAATCCCTGGGTTTTACAACTCTGACAGATTGAATTCATTAAGATCTTGACTGGTTTGCAAATCGGAAAACGGAACACCTGCGAATTTTGTTTTAATCGCTTAGATCAGTGGTTCTTAACCTTTCTGAAGTCAGGGAACACTTTTGATTATATGAAAAATTTGCGGAACACCAAAATTAATGATCCAAAAAACAAACAAAAACATCCCGCGTAGAAATAAATATACAGGGTGTTTCGTCTAAAACAGGACACCTAAATATCTCTTCAGGTTATTGTGATGCAAAAAATATTTGTTACGTAATGTGCATGGTGTCAATGGACCAAATATCTGGCACGAATATTTTTTTTCCGAAGGTCATTTTTTTCGGAGTTATCAAGGTCATCGATGTTTATTACATAACTACATTTTTATTTTATTGCATCGGGTAACTGATCGAAAAATACATTCAGATAT
>CM052253.1:2322501-2376208 GCA_028455795.1 Lasioglossum marginatum | reverse complement strand
AGGTCATGTTATTATACATATCTGAATGTATTTTTTCGATCAGTTACCCGATGCAATAAAATAAAAATGTAGTTATGTATCAAAAAACATCGATGACCTCGATAACTCCGAAAAAAATGACCTTCGGAAAAAAATATTCGTGCCAGATATTTGGTCCATTGACACCATGCACATTACGTAACAAATATTTTTTGCATCACAATAACCTGAAGAGATATTTAGGTGTCCTGTTTTAGACGAAACACCCTGTATTTTATAAAATACATTATTAAATGTATTTAATGTATTTCGCGGAACACTTGCAAAAAGCTCGCGGAACACCGGTTAAGTGGTACAGTGGCTTAGATAATTCTTCTCTCGAGACGATAAGAAGAAACTAAATTTCTAACGCAACCGGCGCCTAATGAAATTGTTCAATCGTTTTGATACGTTCGAAGATACATGATTATAAGTCAGATTATAAGTTCTTTAATTCTAGTTCTATAAATAGCGACTTTTATCATATGTCCAAAGAGGTTTTATCTATCTAATCGTAAATTAACACATATTCGACAGCATGACTAAAAGTACTCATTTCGCCACCAATCACCAACGATCAGAGATAATTAACATATTCGGTTCGGTCAGAGGAAAAGAGAAAAAAATTGTCTCAAAAAAGGTCATCAAAGAGTTTTTTAAATGGGACTACATATTTTCATTACAACAGTCTTATAGTTTATAAAAAAACAAATTCTATGATGTGCGGTATATTGACCTTCGCGTGACCTTCAGCGAGAAAATATATACAGCAATCACATTAATTCACATTGAATAATAAATAAATGATTAAACATTATTTTTTTTTTTAAATGTAAAGTTAGACATCTAACTGGAAACGGTAGATAGGACTTAAAATATCAGCTTCGAATCTTGAAATACTGTATAATAAACCTCAAGACTATAATAGAATTTCTTGATCTAAACGCTTCATAATATTTGCATTCTAAAATTGGAAATTTCATATGCAACAACTTAATATCTGAATCAAGTGTTAGTTTAAGAAAAATCCTAGTTTTAACCGATTTGATGAAATGAAAATTCTTGAATTAATTCTACCTATTTTATAGAGGCGTCAACGGTGGAAATTCTCAGCAGATAAGGTAAATGTCCCCACTATAAACCAGTGGATCGTATAATTTTGTTTACATCGTTTCGTGGTGATGAATAATAATTATAAGTATAATTTAAAAAAAGCTAAATCAATAAATTTTAGAAATAGAAGTGAAAAATTGATGTCCAATTAAATTTTAGGAATTAAAAGAACAATTTGTTTTGTTACAGCCTCATTATTAAAAGGTAGGTTAAGGTGTATCTGTTTTTTGGCGAATTTTTATTTCACGTAAAAAATTAATTGCTGTGTATATTTTTATATTTTCATTAATTAACATGAAATAATAAACCTAAAAGATTGTAAATTAGATAAATTTCTATTAGTTATGAGTAAAAAAAGATGGCCAAGTATAGGTACAGGAAAAGTGTATATATCTATTATTGGCATACCCATTGTCCTCATCCTTATTTAATTACGTATAAATTGATTCCAATCTTATTTAAGATATAATTTATAATATTAACATTATGTATTATAAAATAAATACTTTCATGAATATAAAGAAAAATTAGAAAAGCTGTTTGAAACTTAAGAAAGAGAAAAAAGCAGAAGAAAGGCTGCTATTTTCAAAAAAATGAAGTTCGAAGTTTGGAATTGAACGCGTATGGCAGCTGAAGAATGAAGGAAAGAAATTGCCGAAGAAAAAAAAAGAGAAAACGGCTTTTAAAAGAAGAAAAACGTATAAAAGGAAAAGGAAAACAAATGTTTACTTAAAAATGAACTATAAAATTCAATTCAATATCACATTACATTACAAAATTCGTATAACTACTCTATAAATAAAAATGACAAATTTGTTAATCAATGTAGTAAATAATTAAGTTTTTATCCCAGTAATTAGAACAGCTATGCCAATAGAGGGAAGACGTTTGATTGTATTTGTTTTAAAATTTCAAAAATTGGTAAAGTTTAAGATATTTTTTAATTCGTAAGCTACAAGTATACTGTTTAAAATGTCATTCTTAGTTCGTTTATTTCTTGATGTTTTATGTTTACTTAAAAATGAACTATAAAATTCAATTTAATATTACATTACATTACAAAATTCATATAACTACTCTATAAATAAAAATGACAAATTTTTTAATCAATGTAGTAAACAATTAAGTTTTTATACCAGTAGTTAGAACAGCTATTCCAATAGAGGGAACACGTTTGATTTTATTTGTTGTAAAATTTCGAATTGATAAAGTTTAAGATATTTTTTAATTCGTAAGCTACAAGTATACTATTTAAAATGTCATTCTTAGTTCATTTATTTCCTGATGTTTCAGATTGAAAAATCTTATTTAACCCTCGCAAGGTAAGGTCTAATAACACATAAATGCAAAGGTGGGGTCTCTTAGACGCCGACAAATGAATTTCATAAAATAGGAGCATTAAGCTATTATGTAATATGTTAATATGTTCATGTATTGTATATGCTACATAAACCATACTTGGTTTAAAGCATTAAATAAATAATAATACTAATAGCCTCGTTTTTAATAAATTTGGGATAAAGAAGGACACAGGTTAAAAGTAAACAAACAGATTTAATTTTATTCATATAAAAATTCTTTTCAAAAATCTGAAGCTGAGGTCTCTGAGACCCCACATTACCTTGCGAAGGTTAAAATAAACTGCACCACTAAATGACTTATACTAGAGGGGACATCCACCTTAGTCAGGGAACTAGAAAATTGACACGGCAATTTGGAAGTCCCGCCCCTAGGAAACACCGACGTGTTTTTCCCAGAGGCAGAAACCGCGTGCATTTCCGGTATCCGTGTTTCAAGACCGAGTCACGCCCTCGAAAAGTCAGAGTGCGTCACGTAGCGAAGTGTGTGGCAGCGTCATCGAGCCGATCTCCGAATGACGGAGGAGCACAGTCGGCCAGTCAATAATTACCAAACCAGCACATCCCGTCGGGGTAGGAAAAACCGTGAGGGGTTGAAGTACGACCGCGTGGCGGTAGCACCTGTGAGCGCAGGCTGCTTACGATCGCCTAATCTCGTAATCCTTGGCTTCCTTAGGAAGTCGTTTATTAGTCAGCCGTGTCGGCCGCCGCGCGTCGTCGGAACAACGACCGAGTGTACTTCTTGTAAACGAGGCTCGGAGTCCTGCTCTTTTTAGAAATCTTCGGAAACGCTGGTCGATCGACGATATTTCTGGTCCACGCGTCTCCAGAAACAAACTTCTCCATTTAGGGTGGGGACATGTTGAGACTAGACGTTCATTTCTTTGTTTGGTCCATTAACGCGCGGTTGACGTGCAAGATTATCGTGGAAATATTTCCTGCACAGCTTTATCGAAAGCGTACATTGTATAATAATACAAAATTATTATGATTTCAGCGCACTGGTTCAATCAATTGCTATTTAAGACACTATTTGCAAATTACCATAATAATTTTTTTCGACGTTTCGATCCTACTTTAGATCATTCTCAAGAAAAATAGAAGAATTGCGTCTGTAATTTAACAACCGTTATTATGTTTTGTTTTGCGTAAAAAAGAGAAGGAGAAAATTGTTACCTACTTGCTTAGTGCAAAAGAAAATTTTAGCTTTACAGAAACACGTGTTGATGCCAGGTCGGTATACAAGATAATGAGGTAACGTGAAAACATTTGGAACGAACGTAACGTATCATCGATCGACATGCTGGCCAATCGATATTTAGCGGTAAATTCAAAACATAAACTGTCCTTATAACCTTCCTTTAACTGCTCATATACCACGTTGGTTATGGTAAATTTTTAATTGACATTCAAGTTTATTTTGAATAAAATAAAAATTTTTCTAATAAATTCCTTATGTCGCTTCGTAAAATATATTAAACTTTTACTTCGTTTCACATACAATCAGATGTATGTAAATTGGTCAAAATAAACTTAGGTTTATTCGATAGGTATATGTACCTTATGTTTCCCTTTTTTATATTTTTGAATTATTATAAATAAGAAAGATTGAAAACTTCTATTTTAAGTTGTAAATATGTCTCGCTTTTTATCTGTAAAAATTCGAAACCGGTTTAAACCGGTTTCATGGAAAAATTCGAAAACCGGTTTTTTGAAAAATCGGTTTTTGTATAAACCCTAGTTCGACGCACACTGGGGATTTGATTTGGAAAGTCAATTTTTGCTGTCTGACGTAGTTATTAAGGGAGTAGACTCCCTTTTCCAGGATTGTAGATAATACAAAAATGGGGTTTTTCAGTAGTCAAAAACGCTAGATAAAAGATCGATCTACGGCGCTATCGCCCTCAAAAGTCCTATTTTTTCGTTTACGAGGCGTAATTTGCATTATTCGGCAACATGTAGCTGTCGCAGTTTTATGAAAATAGCTACACTACCGGCCAAAAGTTTGGAATCACGGCGTAAATTCAGAGAAACAGGAAGTTTATAAGAAGAACTGAATGCCTTTAGAACAACCAAGGAAGATTAACTTGTCAAAAAACTTACAAAAAAAAAGTTTTACATTTTTTATTATTCTTTTTTTATCAAGGAATGCGTATTTTTCTTCAAATTGCTCTTTCATTAAAAAACCGCCTTTATTTTTAATAACAGCCTGACATGTTCAGGGCATCCTAGCATTTTTCGAATGTCTCTAATTTGATATTTTTGCATGCTTCTTGTAGAAGTTGCAAAAGATGTCCCTTTAGAAAAGTGCGAACATTGTCTTACACTAGGTGTGTAAACTATACAAGAGCATTGTGGACATAAGAAAATGCTGGACATAAGAATAATGCAACAATTATAAATTGTTGTTGAAACTATTATCGGTGAAACTCGGTATCAATGAAAACGTTTGTCGGTGAAATGATTGTCGATAAACTAACTGTCGAGAAATTACTGTCGATGATCTCAAAATGTCGGTGAGTTAAGGTAATAGACTCCTTTCTCCAGGATTGCAAGGGTGCGGGATTCGCGTTCTCATTTCTCTATAATACAAAAATGGGGTTTTTCAGTAGTCAAAAACGCTACATAAAAGATCGACCTAGGGCGCTATCGCCCTCAAAGATGCTATTTTTTCGTTTACGTGGCGTAATTTGCATTATTCTAAATGCTGCCGAATAATGCAAATTACACCTCGTAAACCAAAAAAATAGGACATTTGAGACCGATAGCGCCCTAGATTGATCTTTTATGTAGCGATTTTTACTACTGAAAGTCCCCATTTTTGTATTATTGAGAAATGAGAACGCGAATCCTGCATCCTTGCAATCCTGGAAACGAGTCTACCGCCTTAAGAAGAACTGTACTCAAATGTCTGGGGATAATAGAAAGAGAAGAAGTGACTTGAAAAATATATTTCGAAAGATTGATAAACAACGCTGTAAATGGTGTCTCGAGGAATATCAATTGTTCAGTTATGAAAATGGTCCGTCATCCGAGGAGTAGCTCGCGATCCCCAGTCGAAAGGTGAACATGCGCCATTTCTGTTTACTTTGAAACTTAAAGCAGAGTAGTATTAAGTAGTCGTTGTTCGAACAACAACGAGTGTCAGTGTAAAGATTTGTGAGAAGCTCGGTAGCTTTCACTTTTCTAAGCTACCCCTCTACACGTTCGACAGTTTTCTTAAGAAGAACTGTACTCGAATGTCTTCGAGTTATGAAAGCTAACCCATAATACGGCTGGCAAAGTTTCGCTTTCTTCGGGAAACTTGCTAGACAAGTGTCAAGACAAACAGTATATAGGTTTGTTTATCCGACATGGCGGGTCTGGGACCGGACAGTTCCATGGATAGGGTTCGGCAGCGCTTGTTAACCAATTTGTTTAGTCTCAGCTTGACACAGCGGGGGACGGGGGTTGCGAGCACATGGGACCGATAAGTAATCCGAGACGCAATGTGTCTTTCCAGTTTAACACGCGTGTCGCAAGCCATTTCGGAAAACTCCACGGATAGAATGTCTTACGAGAGTTTTAGACAGCTCGGCGCTACCTAGGAAAACCCCCTGCGGCCTATGGGGGAACGGAGCTAATTAATTAGGATACAACGATGCTTCCTGGTGTCTCGGAAATAAAACATGTGTTCGCGTCAACGTTACACTGTTTTATGAGTTCCTTTACGGACTTCTCTGTGAACGAAGGGATCTTGTCACTGTGCGACAGAATTTTTCAAATTAACTTCCGACACTTCAGTTTCATGAACAAACAAGTCCTTCACTATGTTGACTATGCTTTAATCACTTTGATATGTTGTGTAAATGTGTTAAATCTGCGTTGTACTTGTATAATAAAGTAGACTTTCAGAGTATATTTTATTAACATCTTATTCTTGATAATAATTATTGAGATTATATAGGATTCACATCTAACAAGTTGTAAACTGAATCTCTCTTTTCGTTTGTAAATATGATTCTTCAGCATTTTTTTCTTCATCAATACAGTCTAGGAACTACTATCTAAAATTAGCTTGTTGAATAAAAAAACAAATGGATCATGTAGCATTCTAGAGGATGCGTATTGAATCAGTACAATTTGACATTTTTTATAATACATTTTTTCTGAGATATCAAGGTGGCACTTTAGTTTGATGAAAAACAAGTCTTCAAGTATGTTAACTATGCTTTAATCACTTTGATATATTGTGTAAATGTGTTAAACCTGCGTTGTACTTGTATAATAAAATAGACTTTCAGAGTATATTTTATTAACATCTTATTCTTGATAATAATTATTGAGATTATGTAGAATTCAAATCTAACAAGTTGTAAATTGAATCTCTCTTTTCGTTCGTAAATATGACACTTCGACATTTTTTCTTCATCAATACAGTCAGTTAGACCTACCTACCGGAAGGCTATTAATAGGATTTTCAATAATTGCGCTGTTTCAAAATAAAGCATAGAAATTTTCTTCTACATTGCAATCTTAAATGAAACTATTACATGACGTTATTGAGGGTGACTTGTTAGTTCACAATGAAAATTGCTGTTGTTATTGGGGGTTCCATTAAAAAGTGTTTAGCCACGTACCATAGATTTTTAACTATGCTTTAATCACTTTGCATACAGTATAAGTAATACTTTGATAAAATAGACTTTCAGAGTATATTTTATTAACATCTTATTCTCGATAATAATTATTGAGACTATAAGATTCATCTAACAAATTGTATCTCTTCTCGTTTGTAATTATGACTCTTCAGCATTTTTTCTTCATCAATACAGTCAGTAGGAACTATTATCTAAAATTAGCTTGTTGTATAAAAAACTAATTAATTATGTAGTATTTTAAAGGATGCGTATTGAATGACTACAATTTGACATTTTTTAAACCACATTTTTTCTGAGATATCAAGGTGACACTTCAGTTTGATGAAAAACAAGTCTTTAACTATGTTAACTATGCTTTAATCACTTTGATATTTACTGTGTAAATGTATTAAAATCTGCATTGTAGTTGCATATACTATGAATACAGTATAAGTAATACTTTGATAAAATATATAGACTTTCAGAGTATATTTTATTAACATCTTATTCTTCATAATAATTATTGAGATTATGTAAATATGATACTTCGACATTTTTTCTTCATCAATACAGTCAGTAGGAACTGACCTACCTACCGGAAGCCTATTAATAGGATTTTCAATAATTGCGCTGTTTCAAAATAAAGCATAGAAATTTTCTTCTACATTGCAATCTTAAATGAAACTATTAGATGACGTTATTGAGGGTGACTTGTTAGTTCACAATGAAAATTGCTGTTGCTATTGAGGGTTCCATTAAAAAGTGTTTAACCATGTACCATAGATTTTTAACTATGCGTTAATCACTTTGATATATTGTGTAAATGTGTTAAATCTGCATTGTACTTGTATAATATGAACACAGTATAAGTAATACTTTGATAACATATATAGACTTTCAGAGTATATTTTATTAACATCTTATTTTTGATAATAATTTTTGAGATTATATAAGATCCACATATATCAAATTGTAAATTGAATCTCTCTTTTCTTTCGTAAATATGACTCTTCAGCATTTTTTTCTTCATCAATAAAGACAGTAGGAACTACTATCTATAATTAGTTTGTTGTATAAAAAATCTAATGAATTATATGTAGCATTTTAAAGGATTATATATATTGAATAAGTACAAATTTTTCCGAGATATCATAGTGATCTTCAGTATTTTCTCAAGGTCAACTCAAGGTCATTACATTATATGTCGCTAATTTTGTCCATCCATATCGCAACCACGTAATGCTAAAAAATAGGTGCATTAACTGTGAAAATACTTCAGATCACCTATAAATAAATTAATTTCACGAATTCGAACAAATCGTTTCGTACACCTGTTCAAGAACGCTTGCGCTTAACACTGAACCTACCACCACCGGTCAAAATGACCGATTCCAGATTTTTTATTTTACAATTATTGAAATAATAGAAATGAGTTGATAAGGAATGATTGTATAGATATCTTTAGTAGAGCACGTATTACAATAGAGGCCGCAGAGTCTAAATAAAATTAATCTTGTCATTTTTATAAGGGAATATGTACCAGCTACTTTTAAGGCTCGGTAGGTTTAGTGTTAAGGGCAGCATCTCTTCGAATGTGTGTGAGTGTACGCTTCTGGTTTCTCAATAATGCAAAGACGGGATGTCCTAGTAGTCGAAATCGCTAGATGAAAGATCAATCTAGGGTGCTATTTGCCTCAAAAGTCCTACTTTTACGTTTACGCGCAATTCTCATTATTCGGCAGCATGTCGCGGAGCCGCGAGAAGCAATGTGACAGCCGACAGTGCTGCCGCCTATCGCGGCTGTCGATATGCTGCCGAATAATGAGAATTACACGTCGTAAACGTAAAAGTAGGACTTTTGAAGCAGATCGCACCCTAGATTGATCTTTCATCTAGCGATTTTGACTACCAAGAAATCCCGTCTTTGCATTATTGAGAAATCAGAAGCGGAATCCCGAACCCTTGCAATCCTCGCGTACGTATACGTGATCTAGCGATGTGTGCACTCACACTCATTCGAGGAGACGCTGCCCTTAAAGAAAGTCAAGACAGATTTTTTGGAAGTTCAGAACCCCAGAATATACCCCTTGACTTTTCAGACGTGAATCGTGTTAGTTGTTTTTGGGAAGGTGCTATGTTTTGAGAAGCTTCTAGAATTACAGCGTCGAATTCTACCAGAGGTTCGCGATGGTTTCTCATGGGCTCGTTCGGTTTCCACGGTTCTCACACGTTGGGCACGCACAGAAATTTCCAGGACGGAACGACCCCCGACACCGACCCTGCCCACTTCAATCGAAACCCACTTGTGAGTACACAAACCTCGTTCCTGAGCAAGGCGGTCCGGGCAGGGGTCGGGAGCTTCCACCTTACCGCGGCAGCTGAGATAATGGGAAGGAAATCAGTTCATTTCTATGTTGATCCTACGGGCTTGGTTCCTGTCGCGCTTAGAAGACCGCCACGATTGCCTCGGTGATCGAGAAATTCGAGCCGGAAAATCAACTTGATAGCCCGGCTCATCGCGAGATTTAACTACCCCCGACGACTCAATAATATTCGTACTATGCCTTGGAAAAGCTGGCTGGCGGTTACAATATTGCTCGTGGATGTCTCCAATTCTTCTGAAAAATTCTGCTTTTCACAGAAAAAAAATTAATTCGGGCAAACTTGTAGCTCCATTTTGCGATTTATATGGCAGCGATTGCAGTTATTCGTTTCTATCTTTATCTTAATCTTTATGCAAAATAAAAATTTTCTACGTGAATTACAACAATCAGGAGCGAAATTGTTTTCTTTCTTAATATGTTTAACCGGTTGAAA
Source organism: Lasioglossum marginatum (assembly GCA_028455795.1). Taxonomy (NCBI): domain Eukaryota; kingdom Metazoa; phylum Arthropoda; class Insecta; order Hymenoptera; family Halictidae; genus Lasioglossum; species Lasioglossum marginatum. The sequence goes on along the minus strand of CM052253.1, from coordinate 2,366,283 downwards.
ATAATATAACTGTATTTTTAAATTCTTCTAATGTTTTTACCGTTTTAAATTATACTTACTCATTTTTCCCATAAATGCATAAAATCGGATCTTTATGCATTTATGAAGAAATTAGTTGGGTGAAATATAAAACGGGAAACGATTTAAAAAATTCAAGAATGCTGTAATGTTGTTTTTAATGTAACAAAGTCGTTGAAAGATTAAATCAATTTTTATATTATTCCTGCTTTCCACAATCAATGCAAAACATTTTTATTTTGCATAAAGATCTGCAGTCTAACTATGACAATTTATTTCTTCTTTAGTCTTTGTATACAGTTACTAGACAGCGGATTTTTATGCAAAATAAAAATTTTCTACGTAAATTGCAACAAACTGCAGTGAAATAGAAATTTATTTTCTTTCTTAATTATCAACGGTGCACAAGAATAGTGACACAACTTGAAAAAATGGATTTTTCAGGACAGCCATTTAAAAGTTTCTTGTTTCCTGAAAGGCTTGTCATGATCTTGAATTTGGGAAGAACGACACAACCGCATTCCAGCGATCATTTTCAGAAGTAGCAATATGTCGTTCTTTCATATAAAAATATGGGGATTTTGTTATACATTTTTTCAATAAACTCGAAATTGGAAATTTTTGAGTTGTGTCACTATTCTTGTGCATCGATATATTTAACAGATTGAAAATAATACAATATATAGTATTTTTAAATTCTTTTAATATTTTTACTGTTTTAAATTGCATCTATTCATTTTTGTCATAAATATATAAAATCCGCTGTTTAACACTTACTCATAAAATTGAGCGTGAAGCCTTATTTGTTCGACAAATAAAAAACAAACCATTGTTGCGGAAATAAAATTTTTGTATATACAATTTGAGGTCTTAAAAAATAATTAACCATTAAAGAAGAACTCAAACAATACACTTATATTATATTAACAAAAATAAAGCGATGTAGTACATTTCCTCGTCACAAAATTGAGCGTACACGTAATATATTTACATAACAACAATTAATAATTCTAATTTTAATGTATTAAGTGGAACCTATGCCAGAAAACAAACATTAACACAACAACGAGAAAAAAAGAAAGGCAACACAGATGAAACAATTTTGTAATCAATACTCCTCCTGTACGCTCAATTTTATGACGAGGGAAGGTCCTACGTTTTTGTAATTTTTGTTAATAATACAATGTTAAATGCATTGTTCGATTTAGTTTTGGTTAATTAATTTGTTAGGACTTCACATTGTGTATACTGTATACAAACATGTAATATGCGACAAAATTATTTCTTTTTTGTTTATCGAACAAATAAGGCTTTTATAGCTCGACTACGCTGAATTTTGTGAGTAACCGTACGTTAGAAAACGGTGTAGTTTTCTAAAATTAAAATACTATTACTATTACTATTACTATTACTAAATACAAATTACTATACTAATAAGCCAAAATCGTAGTAAAAATCTTTTTATCTCTTTTTGAAATGTTTAAACGACCTTAACTTTCTATTATTATAAGCTAATAGAGATTTTTCAGCAAAATCAAACAGTTTTACGAGTCATAAATCTTTTATTATAAAATATATTCAGTGAATAACAATCGTAAGACAAATAGTACAGTCATTGGCACATTTGCTAACAGTCATATGTGGAACTCTGTTATGAAAACTTTGCTTTGAAATATAAATAAGAAGCAATAAAAAATGATTTTCTATACCAGGAATTCTTAATATTTGTACAGTTTACCCTACTCATCCGCTGCCTACATATGAAGCTCCATGTAAACAGTTATGTAGAAAGTGGAGTGCGAGTAACTGAAGGTTAAATCTTCAATATTGCAATGCATATGGTTCGAGTTTCTCAGCGGGAGCTCTAATCTAAAGGGGTGGACCGTCTTATTTCACCAGCGCATTGATCTGAAAGATCGGACGTCCAAATGCCAAAGTGTCTGCGGCGAGAAGAGTTTCAGCGTGGCTTCCCTGGGGAGACCTAGCGGCTAGCCGAGCAATTTGTCAACACCATTAGAGGAAGGCAACAAGGGTTGACTTTGGCGCATCTGCCAGGCTCGATCACAGAGGCATCGCCATAATAAAGGGGTAGTTAATGACTACCGGGGGGCTCGATCGGAAAGCCGGTAGAGGCCGTATGCCAGCCTGTTGACAAAATATTGGGATATTGGCATTGACCGAAAGGGATAACAGATTTACCGAAGGGTTCCTTTCTTCCGATTTGACCACGAGAAAATCACAGTTGGATTTAGACGTAGGATAAACGGTCTGTCACTGATCCACAAGAATCAGATCTTATTAACCCTCGCACGCTCAGAAATAGTTGCACGATACATCCCCCCTACAGTAGTTTTCTTACATTTTATAAAAATATTTGATTGACAAGGATGTAATTTCGGTATTTTAAGGTGAAATAAAACCCGATTTTTTTATTCAATCACTGATGCAAAAGAACGAGATCTTATTAACCCTTGCACGCTCAGAAATAGTTGCACGATACATTCCCCCTACAGTAGTTCTCTTACATTTTATAAAATAACTCATTTTATAAAAATATTGGGTTGGCAAGAAAATAATTTTGGGTATTTTAAGGTGAAATAAAACCCGATTTTTTTATCCAATCACTGATGCAAAAGAACGAGATCTTATTAACCCTCGCACACTCAGAAATAGTTGCACGATACATCCCCTTCCCTGTATTAGTTCTCTTACATTTTATAAAATAACTCATTTTATAAAAATATTGGGTTGGCAGGAAAGTAATTTCGGTATTTTAAAGTGAAATAAAACCCAATTTTTTTATTCAATCAAATATTTTCCATTTTGTTCAATGATCTTTTGCCATCTTTCTGGTAGCTTCATAGAACAAAATGGAAAATATTTTACTCATTCAAATTCATTGCTTGAATAAGAAAATTGGGTTTTATTTCACTTTAAAATACCGAAATTACCTTCTTACCAACCCAATAACAAGATTGAATTTATTTTGACTTTGCGAGATTTTTTATAAGAATGTATGCTGCATTTCTCATTAAAGCAGTTTTATCATTTCAACAAATATACAATTCATAATCTGAAAGAAGCGTTAATCGTTCGTTTCACGCATTTTTGATAACCCGATGAAAAATATGTTCGAACAAAAGTTGCTCAACAATTATACGATAATAAATTACAATTAAAAAATTAGCAAAAAGGTTTTTATGAAATGAAGAAAAGAAAACATGAAGATTGCTCCAATTTGTTCTAGCAGTACTGCATTGTTTTTCATTAAAGACTACCAGCATTTTTCCAATAAAAACATAATATTTTTTCCGGTATATTTATACATAAATCGACTTATTATATCACATGCAGTACTCCAGATTTTAGTTGGCTCTGATCGGCGCCAGGCCGGCAGGGAACGGAAGCGAAAATTTTCAAATTTTGAAAAATGGTATTCCTAGGGGTTTTTTTAAAGTTAAGGGTCTTGGATCAAAAACGGATTAGTGTAAAAGTTATTAATTTTCTGCCATAAGAGTTCGAACACTGTGTACTTAGCACTTCGAATTATTTTTCAATTTTGTTGCCAACAACTCCCAACTATTTTAAGTGTTTTATTCGAAATTTACTACAAAGGACAGTTCCTTGACTGCTACTTATTTTAAACAAAATTTTGTTCACTAATTAACTTGTATTTGGAACTTATATTGTGGAACTTCTATTTGTTTTTAACTAAAAAATAAGACAATTAAATAAATAAAGGAAAAACAAAATATTAGGTTGTTGCATATGAAATGTCCGATTTTAGAATGCAAATTGTGCAATGCGTTTTGATCAAGAAATACTATTACAGTTGACAATTTTAATTTTATAAATTTCCTTTTAAATAGATTTGATTTCAACGTCAATCAGTGCGTTTATCGCGTACTCTTTTTGTATGTGTGGAAAAACAACATATTGACGATAGCATTATGTGATATTTCTGCGGATTTTATACATTTATGGCAAAAATGAGTGGATGTAATTTAAAACAGTAGAAAGGTTACAATGATTTATGAGTGCTAATCTATTTTTCTCAGCTTGTTAAAATTATTAAAGTAGGAATAGGCTGTTTATGTGTCAATTGATGCAAGCAATTTTTATTTTGCATAAAGATCCGCAGTCTACTAATCAACGCACTATTCGTTGATAATAAAAAGAACTGCAAAATAGAGATGACAATCTTGTAAATGAAGCATGTGACTAGTGACCAAAAAATTCAATTTCTACCATAATACAATCAACAAATGTGTGATTCTTTGATCAATAAGAAATAGTTGCGGTTGTTTAATACTAAATCTATCAACTATCAAAACTGTCCGATGTGTATAGTATTATAAAAATTACAAGATTAAATTTATTTATATTCTGTGCGGTTTTTACTATAATATATACCGGAGTCAAAAAATATATTCAATAAATTCCCATGAGAACACCTTTACAATTTCAATAATTGTCAAATAAAGAATCTAAAATGAGTCATTTGATCCCTCGTGGTAGGTCTAAACCTAATTAACCTAGTTAACTCTAATGTTAACCCCTTGCCTTACCATTTATCTTACGGTTTCAGTGATTAGAACTTTCTTTCATAGTTCGCAATTTCCTAAAAAAGAAGAAAAATACATGTAACTATACATTCACGAAACCAAAATAGAATTTCATCTCGGTTTAAACGAAATTAATAACATACATATTTATTAGACTCTGTTCAGAATCTTCATCACGAGTCTGACACGATATTGTAAGGCAAGGGATTTTAAGGTTACTGTTAAAAAACGGACATTTCATATGCAACGACCTAACACATATAAAAACCCGGTTTCATTTACATGTTTCTTTCTCTGATGTCGAGTGTAACTCGATAAAGGAGTGCAAAGGGTTAATGGGTAAAGATGGTAAGCGAATTACCGAGCGAAGAAGATGTGATTGTGGAGAAACGGTTTATCATCCTACCGCGGATATAGGAGTCAGGGCAGCCGATCTGAATCATCGAAAATCCTCGATTCACTCAACTAATCAACGCGGCGCGGCGCGGGGGTGCAGTGCGGCGCGTGGAAAGGGTCTCGAATTAATCGGATCGGTTCTCGAGCAGGGGTTGTATGATTCGGCTGAACGCGGAGCAGAGAAAAGTCTGCGATTTCGTAAAGAGATGAGCCGGGTACCTGCGGTCTGAAAGTGGGAGCTGCCGGCGCGGCGTGGCGGCACGGCAGCGGGACTGAAACTGAAACGGGGATAGGTGGGATGCCATTGGAATAAGATCGGGTTTAGCCGCAGTGTCGGGTTCGAGCCCCGGATAAGTCTGCCTTATCCCGATAAGCCGGTGAGTTAATGAATCACAAAACAGGTGGTGGCGCCACTGAGAGATTGTCTTCCGTCCTCAACTTGCCCGCGAGTGTACGTGCAGCTTGAAATTCTTCCGCTGCGGCGCCGCCACTATGGTCTGGAAACTCGCTTTTTGTGGCCAAATGTCAATTTCTCAAGATTAAGATTTTCAAAAAATTTATTTGTAGCAGAGTAAGAACCCTTCAAAGCTTCCAAATACAAATTATTATTCATTTTAGATTATTCTGTGCTGACAAGGGGAGTGGGGGTAGTCGGGAACCGGATTTTCCTGAAACTTGCAGTATTTGAAGATTACGTATCCAAATGTAATTTAGCAAAGCAGTAGCGCCCGCTTCTCAAGATTTTCCGAGAAAATTGCATTTTGAAAATCTCTATACCCAGTCATAAAGAGTTCGCGTTAACCTATGAACAAGACTGGTAATCAGTAGATCGCTGGTTCGAGTCTTGCTGTCGACATTTTTTAGTCCGAGCGCGTTGTCTGCTTTTTGGATTTACCTGGAGTTGACCTCGAGCCTCACATAGGTAAGAGTCTACCCCCTTCAACAGTTACTACCATCCTCAACAGAGACAAGTTTAAACAATGTGAACTTTGAGAAAGTTTTTAAAATACCGGGACAAATCGGCATGAATAAAACCTTTTGCATAAGAAACTGTAGACATTTCTGAATATAGTGTATAAAGTTTCAGCTGTTCTCGTCTGCCCGTTTTAGTTGTACATCGATTTTAATAAATAGTCACCGGGAGTTTCAAGCGTTCCGAACGCGTTCGCTTGCAGCTACTTGACAGGATCGTTTCCTATGATCTGCCAAAAAACTGTTTCCAACAAAAGTTGATCAGTATTTACATATCTATAAATTTCAATATACAAAAATTAAAAAAAATTTTTATTTTTATAAAAATGGGAATCACGTCAATTTTTTAGATGTTACCATATATTTTTGACTTTATAATATTATTGCTGGTGTCGAAACGAATTCAACGACCTAGCATATTGTAACCTTTAACTTCAAAATAACGCTAAAATACTTTTGGCCACAAAAAGCGGGTTTCCAGACCATAGTGCGCCGATGAGCAACACGGTCCACTCTCTCATTTATTTTTTCCCGGCCGTTGCGACGGTCCCGACTGATACCAGAAAATTTGGCTTGAATGTTTGTTCACACACCCGCTGCCTCGCCTCTTTATCTACGGCTCGACACATCGACCCGTTCGCCGGGCTATTTCACTTTCAAATGAAACATTCGGTGCGCGACGCAACCAAACCGCCTCGAACCACGATAAGCACCAACGGAATCCTACTCGAGTCTCTTTTGTAGACTGGCGAGACACGAAAACAGTCTCTGTTCCTTAGCCGCAGGCTCGATCAGAAAGTACACTGCGGATTTTAGGGGTCTGTCGCGCTTTTCGTTTAATCAAGTTCAATGCAGGACAGAGTTGGACAGTAATTAATTCTTTTGTAATCGATATTTAACCCCTTGCTTTTGTAGTTCGTATAATTTCCTAAAAAGGGTGAAAATTTATGTCTACTGTATGTTTATATATTCTGCAAGCTGTACGTTGATAAAACAAAAGTAGAAGTTTATTTCAGTTTGAAGAAAATTAGTAGCATACATATTTATTAGATTCTGTTGGGAATCTTCATCACGAGTCTGACACGATATTGTAGGGTAAGGGGTTAAATAAATTGATTTTATATAGAATAGGCTAAAGTATAATTTCTGAAACACGTGCTAGTTGCTGAATGTGTATTCGATTCATTTGATTTTCACAAGCTATGTTGGGGATGATAAGGCCTTTAAAAACCAAGCAGAATTTTTTTAAATATTAACAATGTTAATTTTTCATGTTAATTAACCCTCATCCGTTCCTCGTGTCAATTTGACACAGTTTTCCCGAAATAAGTTATACTGTTCTGTTATTTGCAGGTAAATTTGTCCGAAACTTGGTGACTTTTATTTTTTTATTTTTTATATAACCGCAAAAACCTAAGATGCAAATGTTAGCTCATCCATTTGAATGAAAAAAGCATTGAAAAATAACTGTTTCACTTGTTATTTTATCGATTTTTTTTATCACTGTGTCAATTTGACACCGAGGCACAGATTCAGTTCGCGAAATGAGGGACAGATGAGGGTTAATGTAATATAATAACTGTAATCATTAATCAGTCAATCGCCGTTGAAATAAATCGTAATTATTAATGTTTAAATCGTTCAATGATTAATTATGTTTTATACAGATCTATAATGTATATCTGTACGTTGAAAATTGTACAACTTGCTTTACATGTACGTTTATAAAGTTCTTCTCATCATCGGAATTGCCTAATGTACGATTCAGAAGAACTAAATGTTATTGTTTGATGTTTGTTCCAACTATTTCCTTACATCGATCGTAGAGTTGTTAATAAAAAATATATTAATGCTATCGGCGCACTGGTTCGATCAATTGTTATTTAAAAAATTTTTCAAATATATAAAATTCGTTTGTTGCTTCACCAAATGAATTAATTTACTTGTTCTCATATACAATCAGAACTGTATGTAATTAGGTCAAAAGTAATTTGAATGTCAATTAAATATTACCATAACATCAACATGGTATATAAGTAGTTAAAAGTGGTTGTGAACACTGTTCAAATTTACCGCCAAATATTGATTGGCCAATACGTCGATCGATGATTTGATTCGTTCCTTCTAAATGTTCGCGTTGTCTCAGTGTCCCGCTTACCGGCATCAAATCAACACGTGTTTCACTGTTTCAACGAATTTTAAAATTCTTTTTCCCGAAGCAAGTGGGTAATAGTTCTCCTCAACCTAGTTTAACATGCAGTATAATATCGCAATATATAATAATTTACAGACGCAATTATTTCTTGAAAATGATCTTGAAATTAAGATCGAAACGTTGAAGTTAATGTGGTAATTTGCAAAATTGCTTTTAAATAACAATTGATCGAACCAGTGCGCCGATAGCATTAATATATTTTTCATTTGTTCTAACTGTCTAGCACACGGTCGTGATGTGTATAATTCAGGGATTTTCTATGTAAAAAACTATGTTGAAAATATTTCTAATATATTTTTAAAAAAATGTTCACAGTATTGTTATTGCAGCAAAAGTACAGATTAAATAATAATCAAAAATGTAATCATCTCATGATTAATAAAGCAATCACGAACATTGATTACTACAACTTCTGATTTCTTTCTTATTCATTAATCAATGATTACTGATTATTTAGTAATCAGTAGTCACGATTAATAATTGGATTTTATGTTAATCGTAATTTTCAATCATTAATCGGATTCCGTTTTGTCCAACTCTGATGCAGGGTGAATGACGGAGCACTAGTGAGTGATCGTTTTTAAATAAATACTTATAGAAGGAGACTTTAATCAATAATTTTGAATAACTGTTCGTATACAGCAGCCGGGTCAAACTTGCGACCCATCGACAAGTGAGGCGTTTAGTATCAGAACCAGCTCAATCCATGAATTTTCAAGTTTCTTTTCGTAATTTGATAGTTCTTGGTCGATACTATCACGCTACAAAGTGATTTGGAGCGAATCCAGCTCAATCCGGTCGAAACCCGATTTTATTTCAAACCCAGCTCAATTCAAATTATTTTTATTTATAAATAATTAGACAGTAGTATACTAATAATTTTTTTTTACAGATTTTTCCTGTAATTTTTGTCAATTTATTTAGGTATTTTCGTTATTATGAATGAATATTCAGAATAACAATAAATTATCAACATTATTATGATAAATTGATTAATCAACTCACACTTTTGATTTTACAGACTTTACACTTATGCTTACGTGCATAAAATTGAGATACCACATGAATTTCATTGAAATTTGAAAGGAAGAATGAAGAAAATCCCATTTTCTCAAAACCAGCTCAATCCAAATTATTTTTATTTACAAATAATTTGACAATAGTATACTAATAATTTTATTTTAGATATTTTTCCTGTAATTCTTGTCAATTTATTTAGGTATTTTCTTTATTACGAATGAATATTCAGAATAACGATAAATTATCAACATTATTATGATGACTTTTGATTTTACAGACTAATACGTGCATAAAATTGAGGTACCACATGAATTTAATTGAAATTTTTGAAAGAAAGAATGAAAATCCCCATTTTCTCAAAACCAGCTCAATCCAAATTATTTTTATTCATAAATAATTAGACAGTACTACTAATTTAAAAAAGAAAAAAGATTTGGAATCGTACACCAAAGGTTGTCCAAAAGAAAATAAATTTTTTTGGAAAAATTAAATGGTCAGAGCGTGAAATGTGTTTTGCCTCTCCTGTAAAATTTATAAAAATGGATTAAGCTGGTTTTGATATTAAACGCCTCAAGTAGTCTGCGGTCCGACGAAAAACTTAACTTTGAAACGGAATGGAATTAATCGAAATGCAGTGTGATTCCGTATTGAAACAAAAATATATGGAAGTTGGGATTCCACGTTTCTACAATTATTTATCTGTCGATCGATTTCCCAATATGTTATGTGCAATTAGGCATATTTCAGCTACGTACGAACCAATATTTTCAACATTAAAAAATAATAAAACTGCAGAAAGGTCAAGATTAACCGACCAGCATGTACAAGCAATTTCAAAAATTGGTTATTGAATCACGTTACCAAGTTTCTTCGAAACAAAATAGTCTTCCAAATGAAATAGTTTTATTCAAATAAAGTAAACTTGAAAAAAAACAACTTTTATACTTTATGCATTTTTATAATATTATTGTGTTTTGTACGTATGTTATTTTGTATGTGTAACTGCAATGTTAATCTCTGCTATTTTTTATGTTGCAGTGACATTTTTGTGTTTGAAACACGAAAAATCTTTGTTGTAATTTCTCGGTGTAGAAATATGTATACACATTGGTACGAACAATGCACGCATGTTGCAATGGAACCGCGCTAAAGCTTATCTCTTTAATTGGAATGTCAAGTTTGATCCCAATCAGCTCGCAAAATATTAATCTGACAATCGCCAAAACCAAATCATTAACCCCGGATAAGCATATATAATTTCCTGCAATTTGTTTATAATACTAGATCGAGCAGACCGAAGTTTTTTATTACACAAAATTCACATCTTGCTAATATTGATCTGCTTTATTTCTGAAAATTATCTGAAAATTATTCTGAATTACAGATTTCAACGAATTTTTTAACTAGAACTTTATTACCAGACTGCGGTTTCCATTACTTTAAAAATAAAATGCAAAGTAGTGAAGATGTAAAAAGAATTTAACAATATTGTCACATTGTTTTAAATTCATCAAAACTATTGTTATAAGAAATACGTCTTTCACGAACTCTCCTTTCTTATGGTTGAAGCAGACAATTTTTATTCTGCATTAAAAATTGACAAATACCGTTATATTATTTTCACAATCTATGTAACATATTAATAAAGAAAATAAATTTCACTCCAGTCTTTTATTTTACATAAATATCCGCTGTCGAGTTACCATAGAGGTGACAAATTGTTATTTTTAAATGTCGTTAACTCTGAACTTCTCTATTTAATTCATCCTACAATTTTCGACTGTATAATTCTAATCTCGATTATTAATCAGCTTTTCAGATTCGTTCGAATGGATTAAAATATCGAACTCATGTCACCAATAACCATATCCAATAGGCTGATACGAAGAGTGGGAGTAAATCAGAAGATAAAGTCGTCCAAAGCTGTATCTTCTCATACCATCTTCAGATGTAAGTTTTCGCTTAGCTTTCATCATAATAACAACATCAAAGAATACTCGTAAAATCAATAATAGTATCTATGGAATAATTCAATCATATCTACGAACATTTTTTTATGATAGAAATCGGTCACTTTTCGAAGAAAGTTTTTTAACAATTACATACTCGATAATTTTCAGAATCATTCGCAAAATTGTAAATTTATTAAAACATATTTTTAAAGTGTACTTCATGTTAATATCTTTCCAGTGCTCCTAATGCAGCATCTGTTCATTGAATTAATCCGCCGGAAACCGAGTAATTGGATTTTGATACTCCGGGTCAAACTAGACCCGGACTCCGCCGTCGGAGAGTCGCGCAGAAGTACCAATCGACGAATTAGCTGTTCACAAAGATTTTAACATTGTCTCGACGTCATCTATAACATTATTAAGTAAAAAATATATATAATGACAATTAAAAAATCAAGGTGACATTAATTTTTTATTTACAGAAAAAGATTTTTTAAAATTTTTATATTGAACTTTATAGAAGATTGTGATTACTGATTAATTTTTGTTTGAAACATTTTTTTGTCAGAGCAATGAAACAAAATGCCTGAAAAATCGCGGTAACATGTGAATAATAAATGATATTAAATATATTATTTAAACAAATGGTGATACTTGAAATCTGTCTTCGCAGATGTATTCCTTATAAAAAGACACACAACTTTGCCATTTACATAATTCTTTTATCTAATAGTAGTGTCTAAGATATTCGTGGAAAAAAATTTTTATTCTCAACTTTCCTTAGGTTTTGAGCTGTTCAGATTTGGAAATAAACAAATAATCCTTAATGCTTGAAATAATGGGCTTATTGTTATTTTTAATGCAAACATTTGGCCATCTTATCTTAAAAGAATTATGTGACAGCCCCGCGCGCGTTTCCGGACACAAAGACGCTTTAAACAATGATAACTTTTTTTGATGGACAACAATGGACGTGATATTGGTCTGATTACACAGGCAAACGTATGTTGAAAACATTTCACTTTGAAAGAAGCTGGGATTCCTTGGGACTTAAAAGATATTAATTGTCAATTATATAAAACCTTCTCCTTAGATTCTAAGATTCTCCTTAGTCAATTGAATATTAATTATTTAGATAAATTATAAGCAATATTTCTTATAGACAACAGCGTCCTTAAGTACGAAAAATATACTATTGATAAAAAAAATGGTGCTTCTGAAATGTTCATGTTTGAACGCTTTTTCTAACTACAATTTTAAAAATGTTCAATTACTCTCATCCTTATAAAAGTGCTGAACATTTATAAAGTGAGATATGTTTGAAAAACAGCGATATGAGAAAAACTTTTTAGCAAATGAACAGCTAATTATAATACTAAAATGGTGTTTCTAAAATGTTCATGTTTGAACGCTTATACTAACTACAATTTTTTAAAAATTCAATTGATCTCATCGTTTTCAAAAGTGTTCAGCATTTATAAAGTGCTATACATTTAAAAGACGTTTATATGAGAAAGATTTTTTAACAAATGAACAGCTAATATTCCTCGATGGGATATTAGGGAGCACTGTGAGTCGTATCGCTAGTGAGAGGTCTACTCGATTCGCCGAACAGTCCTATTTTCCATGTCACCGAATTCCGCGGTTGCATTAATACGGAACGAGTCCGAAATGTTGTTCGTCGCGTCGTATCTGTGCTGGAATAACACGATGGGCGCGGTGCTTATCAACGCTATTCGTACTAATGTTTTATCTGTACTCGGCTGACACCTGACAAGAACCGACGTAGGTACAATGTTACTTTATCGCACGAAAATGTTCGGTGATACTGCAACGAAACAGTCATACACGATTCATGCCGAATCAAAGGAACGCGATGACATATTCGGGTCCGTGTTACAGTATGGTTCGGTAGAAAAATTTCGAAAAAACCGAGTTCGTATTCGGAAATTACAAAAGTTCAACTACCCGACGCTAATCTATCGGACTAACACGATCGAGAGAGGAGATATCAAGATAATTCTCGAATTTGGATTGCTTTGTATTAGCGTTGTCGCCCGGCAGTTTCGCTCCAATCTCTGTCGGATCTTTCGAGCTCGCGGACGTTTAGAAACAAAGCGGCCGTGGACGGACGCGTGATTTCGCTCGACGGGCGCCGGTGTGTGCAAATTTGCTGCGTCAAACGATACGAGATTTTCTGGAATGATGCGCGATAACGAAAAACGACGCAGTGCACGATTCCCGGGCAGAGACGCGGCGAAGTATTTGTCGATCGAACGGACGAACGGAATCGATAATATCGCGACTAACGAAATCACACGAATTGACAAGCTCGTACAAGTGATTATCGCGATACCCGCCGAAGGAGAAAGCAACGATGCCCGGTGGTATCTCCTTTCAATCGACACACGGATAAAAGCAATTATGCTCGTGACATCTGTAAGCTTCGTTAATATAACTCCTCGGAAACTTCCGCGCGCATTCCTATCCGATTGAATAATGGCAATACGCGAAAGCGTTAGATCTTATTTGATAATTCAGCTTGAATTGCGAAAGTCTGACCGTCGGATTACGTGTGGAAGCTTTGAACGATGTGTGACTCGCGAAAGTGTAATTGTCGAATTACGCGAACGAATTTTGAATGCTTTACGAAATAGATTTTGAAATTGTTGAGTCTTAATGTTGATTTCATCTTAATACTAAAACTACTGAGCGCTGAAAGCGATTAAAATATTTTAGCTGATAAAAATGACAAGGCTCTAGATTTCGTGCAATTTTTATTGCAATATGTGCTTGGATAAAGAAAATCGAATTATTTTCCTTGTAAGTAACGTCATAATTTCAATAATTATAAAATTAAAAATGTAAGACCGGTCACACATTTGACCGGTAGTGGTAGGTTTAGTGTTAATCTTCGGACTCCTACGAGTTCTAGACCCATGCCGGAGTTATGTCTGATCCATTTCGAATGTTCATTATTATCATTATTTCGAATGTATCTTCCGTTGGAAAAACATTGACTATGACTTCAAAAGAAAAAGAGGGGATAACGATTTGCTTATTTCGAAGTAAACAGCGTCGTCTTATATCAAAATAAAGTCACGAATGACTCCGACATAGCGTGTGGAAGCTTTGAACGATGTGTGACTCGCGAAAGTGTAATTGTCGAATTACGCGAACGAATTTTGAATGCTTTACGAAATAGATTTTGAAATTGTTGAGTCTTAATGTTGATTCCATCTTAACACTAAAACTACCGAACGTTCATTATTATCATTATTTCGAATGTACTTCGAATATATCTTTCGAAAAACATGGACTATGACTTCAAAAGAAAAAGAGGGGATAACGATTTTCTTATTTCGAAGTAAACAGCGTCGGCTTATATCGAAATAAAGTCACGAATGACTCCGGCATAGCGTGCGGAGGCTTTGAACGATGTGTGACTCGCGAAAGTGTAATTGTCGAATTACGCGAACGAATTTTGAATGCTTTGCGAATAGATTTTGAAATTGTTGAGTCTTAATGTTGATTTCATCTTAATCTTCGGACCCCTACGAGTTCTAGGCCCATGCCGCCCGGCGGCAGTACTCGATATATTCGAGTACTCGAATTTCGAGTCGAGTATTACTCGGTCTGTCGAACCGAGTCGAGCGTTTGAATTTTCCGAGCTACTTGAAATCGTCGAACTGTTTGAAGAAAATGTGAACTACTTGAAAAAATCAAACGGCTCAAATATTCGAGAATATTCGAATATTTCGAGTTTGAAATCCTTCGAATTACTCGAATACAGTGGAGTCGCGATTCTTGTCAAACAGCCTGTGTTCTGCACGGACAACTACGTGTGTTACGCACGGTAATTCGAAAGTTAAAGATCTGTACGAATATATTCGAGTAATTCGAAAAATTTCGAGCTGAAAATTCGGTTTCAAGTAAATCGAAGTTATACGAGGGCTCGAATATTCGAGCCGTTTGATTTTTTCATGTAGCTCGCATTTTTTTCAAACAGTTCGTCGATTTCAAGTAGCCCAGAAAAACCAAGCGCTCGACTCGGGTCGAGCAATCGAATCGCGTTTAGCTCAGCTTGTAAATTACAGGTACTCTCACACCCCATGATGCCGGAGTCATATCTGACTCATTTTGAATATTCATTATTATCATTATTTCGAATGTATCTTTCGTTGGAAAAAGATCGACTATGACTTCAAAAGAAAAAGAGGGGATTTTCTTATTTCGAAGTAAACGGCGTCGGCTTATATCGGAATAAAGTCACGAATGACTCCGGCATAGCGTGCGCAGACTTAAACGATGCGTGACTCGCGAAAGTGTAATCGTCGAATTAGGCGAACGAATTTTGAATGCTTTGCGAATAGATTTTGAAATTGCTGAGTCTTAACGTTGACTTCATTTTAATCTTCGGACTCCTGCGAATTCTAGGCCTGTGCCGGAGTCATGTCTGACTCACACCGATATTTCAGTTTTATTCCGATGTAAGACGATGGGTCGGGACCGCCTTTCGTCGTATTTCGAATGTATCTTTCCTTGGAAAAAGATCGACTATGATCAAAAGAAAAAGTTGGAATAGCGATTTTCTTATTTCGAAGTAAACAGCGTCTCCGACATAGTGCACGGAGGCTTAAATGATGCATGACTCGCGATAGTGAGCGGTGATAGATGTTCAACGAACCGAACTGACACATTGTCTTGTTAACTTGAATTACGATCAGTCATTTGTCAGAGACCTTTACAAATCATTCTCTGCCGAAATTGTACGTTAGATATTCTTCTGTGCAAATGATGTATGTAAGCTCCGGTTCAAAATAAAAATTTGCTGACACTACGCGACGCCAAAGGAGCAGTAAAGACGTAAAAACGAGCTGTGTCGAGATCTCCCCAAATCTATCAATACCCAGAAGCTAAACAAATTGAAATATCCGGATACTTATTAGCACATCACCCCACGAATAATTTAGGCACTTGATGGTTCGCGAACGTTGCGTCCGATTAGTATAAAAATGATATTCACAGATCACGTACACCGGCTTTCGAATTAAAACACATTTCCTAAAAAGCTGCACGCGGGGTTAAACGTGTTGAAATCAGCGAAGTCCTCGCACTAGGTTGTACAGAGTGCGCCAAAATAACAGAGTTAAAATTACAGGGGTCCTAGCACGATCATTCTATACCGTAACCAGGCCCTGCTCTTACGTTCTCCGTGTTTCAATTCATGTTTATAATTTCGCTTTCCCAACTTACGATTTAAGGATGCTGAACTATTTTCTGGCACTGGAGGTACCGAACATTGAAAGCGACTGGCGTTGTCTTACAAAAATGAGAAGGATTTATAGTTTATATACTTTGTAGTTTCAATAATTATTAAATAAAACACCTGGAGTTATCTGAATTCTCTGAATTATAGCGAATGGGGTGTTTCGAGGTTTGCGAAAGAGAAACTTGTTTCAGAAAATGGCTAAGTACACTCAGCTTTCTTAGAACAATTCGTTCCGTGTTAAGCAAAAGTTATACAAATCGGGTGACTGCGGAGACCGAGTTAAAAGCTGATCGTTTCCTAGGAAAATATTCGGAAGTTTTGAGCCGCGTTATAAAAGGGTCGAGTGTACTTTGTTGTTCTTCTGTTTCGCTGGGTTTCGGACCGGTTGAAGGACGTTTGACGTGAGTTATTTGGGCGCACCGTGTACAGGAGCAAAGCATCCTTTGGTATTGTGACCGACTCACCACGTTTCAGTTTTTCCAACGGTTCGTGCAACTGATGAATGGAGTTGTGCACCATGGAGGTGTCGTGGTGCGAGTTCCCGTGGAGATCAGGATGGTGCATCGTCCCTTGAAAGTGGTCACCGTGAAGGCCGGCCATGGCGGTTGTGGCGGACGCGTGCTGATGATGCTGTACCGATAGACCGGTTGTCGATCCCGTAACGAGATCCTGAAGGCACAAATCCGCGTTGCCACCGCCGACTCCACCCCCGGCGAATTCGAGGCTCCCCCCGCCCCCGCCGCCCCGCTCCATGCTATAGAAGGTTAACGTCGTGTTGACTGATCTGTGCAACGCGACGCAGGATCAAAAGCCAGGCCTTCGTTGAGTGCTAGGTGCCGCGAGAAATCGCGTCAAACGGATACGCCTGGTAGGATGTTAGTGTCTTCAGGATCGCATTCGCGGCCACGCGGTATCCGATGGTGTTCTCCTCTTGTCTTGTCGACGCCTACACTGGGCGACGGCCGTCGGTAGCAGCGTAACGCTCGATTACATCGATAGGAACGATCCCCGGCGTTCAACAAACCTGCGGGCAGCGAGCGTGTCCCGCCGGCGACGCTGAAGACTCTATTCTCTGCTGCTGTCCGCTCTTTCTAGCAGGTTGCCTCGGCATAGGTTGTTCAGTTGACATCAGTGCTAACGGACCGAGCAACCCGTCAGAAGGAGAGCCCGGCGACTCGACGTCTACCGTCGCTGCGCGTCAATCTGCGCTTCGCGAACGACTTCCTGTGGCTCTTGGACGCGTACGCGCTAAGGATTCGTCCGTGGGCTGCGGGGATTGTTTCCATGGATCGGTCTCGAACGGAGCCACCAGATCCCTATTACCCTGATCCCGGCTGTCCCGTCGAAGGACCCGGCAGAACACACGTGCTCCAGCACTTAGATACGGCCGACTAACAAAATCAGATAACCGCGGGATCGACCACGGCCGACGACGCTTGTTACGTAAGGATCAACGGGACGCAACGAGAATAGTGGGAGACTTAGAAACACCCACAACGGAAAGTAGGTTAAACGGTTCGCACTACGGCCGCGCTAGGCAGCGATTTTTTATTAATTTCAGCGTACCACTTTCGTCCGGGAACGGAACTATGTTATCTTGGCAATGTCAATAATCACAGGGCATTCGTTTCCAACGGAATCTCCGACGTATCCACGTACAGACAGCGTAATAGCAATCCACCGTCCCACAGAAAACGTTATCCTCGCGAACCCTGTAGCCCCGTTTCTCCTGGTTGTCAATGCGTTTTCACACGATATCCTGATACCGCACTTGGTTTCGTACGTCGCCCCGGATCGGAACAATATCACTTACTCGCTTAATCCTCTAGATCACCACCGAATACGCCACGAGACACCCGGAACGGCCCGACAGTGTAGCACTTCCCGACGGGATGTTGTATATTGGTCACTGGGACGCGATCGTTCACGAACGATACCGGCAGGAGGACTACTTATCCACGCAAGGGGTTGCAACACACAGCCAGAGCGGGTATATCCCTCCGTCAAAAGTCACGAGGAGTGCCGCGCGACATCACGATCACCAGGTAAAACGTCG
Organism: Lasioglossum marginatum; assembly: GCA_028455795.1. Classification (NCBI taxonomy): domain Eukaryota; kingdom Metazoa; phylum Arthropoda; class Insecta; order Hymenoptera; family Halictidae; genus Lasioglossum; species Lasioglossum marginatum. Next base: position 2,347,817 of record CM052253.1, on the reverse strand, counting down.
ATGGTGGACGTCGACGACGGTGCGTTCTCGTCGCCCGCTCGCTCTTCTTACCTTCGCGGGCACGCGTTAAGGAACGTCGGGCCGGCGACACAGCGGCAACAGAGAAAGAGAAAGAGGGACAGACAGAGGAAACGTAAGAAAGCGCGAGTGGTGCTGCAGGTCGCGGTAGTATAGCCGGTTTTCGTAGTAGATGGAACGTGTAGTGGCCGCGCGTCGGTAGTAGGTGGGTCCGCCAGGCTTAGCCGGTTGAGCCTTTCGGACTGCCTGCCGGCTTAAGTCTCTAAGTCGGTAAGCCGAGCGGATCTAGTGGTCTTGGCTGGTGCACTGGCTGCCTGCTATCCTGCCTGCCTGCCTTCCTTGCTTGCCGGGCGGCCTGCCTGACTGTCTGACTGCGCCTCTCCCTGGCTCGCTTGCTCTTACTCCCCTCCATCCGCTCCTTCTCTCTTCCGCTCTCCCACTCTGCTTCTCGTTATCTCCGTTCGACGCCCGTCTCCCTTCCTCCGCTGCGATTTCTCACATCCGCGCGCTCCCTTCAACCCCCTGGGCATCCTCGTCCTTTCTCCTCTATCCCCACTGTTCCACCCCAGTTTTCGTTCCCTCTCTCTCTCTCTCTCTCTCTCGTGCACCCAGTCGTCCTCTGTAGTTTCAGTCTCTCTCTCTCTCTTTCTTTCTCCCACGATCTCTCACGCATGTATCTCCTCGCTCCATCCCCCCAACCTCACCACTCAGATCCCGAATTCGACCCCTATCGCACCCCTACCAGCCAACGTGTAACGTTACTCCGTCTCTGTTGCATCGCGGCGTGATCTCTCACACCGCAGCCTTCCCTTTTCGTCCCGCGCCGTGCCAGAACCAGTCGCCGATTCGCCTATGTTCGGTATCGTCGACGCACCTCTCTTCATCCATCCCTACCAAGCAGCCCGGCTACCCCTCCAACGTCCTCGGCATCGCCCCTCCTACGTACACACGAACGTAACGCGTTCTCTCTGCCGAAACGCACGCACATACACCACGCATCCTCCTTCCTCGTTCTCCTTCCACACCACACCCCTCCCCTCCCCGATCCGTTGTGTTTCCCTTTTTCCTTTTGCCCTCTTTTCCATACACCGAGCTTCGTCTACCTTCTGATTATTGTTTGTTTCTTCTCGTCGACGTTTGTCTTGGTTCCTCGCGCGTCAGCTTAATCTTCAACGCGCTTCCCTCCACCACCCCCTGTGTCGTCCCTCCCTCGCTGCTCCTCTGGAAATAGCATGCAACCCTTTCTTTTCGGGATCCGTGCATCGGCGCGGCGCGGCGACAGTGACTTCTTTGTTTCCGATCGACTCGATTAAAGAGACGCCACCGGTCCGTGACGTCTCGTCAAGTGGCTCCGCCATTATTACCCGGCGACGTTGTGAAATTTCTAGACGAGCTAGGAAATCTCCTAAGATACCGCGAGTCGAGTGCATGCCGTTATCGCTGGTCTTATCTATCGGAGCAAACATCTATCTTGGTAGACTAGAGCACTCCGCGGGGCTGGGCGTTTCAAATTGACCGAGAGGTGTGTCGCCTGTCGTTCCGCGTAGATTGTCAAAATGGGGTCTTCGCTGCGCATTATCGAATCGAGGTTTCCGTTACCTACTCGATAGAGCAATTGCCGCTGCGACGTTTACGAAGTCAAAATCGCGATCTTCTTCCCGATTTTATCTGTATTTATCAAGTTCATCGGAGTTGTAATTGAATTTTTATTAAGTAGGATCAGATACTCGATCATTCTTAATATCGTCACCATTTTTTTCATTCGCCGCAGATTATTGCGTTCTCCGATTATCACGAACAGTAATCGTCATGGTAATCAGATCGAAAAAATTCCATATGTCGAACATTAATTCGAACATTTCTAACCGGTATTTTATCTGCTTGTCTTATCGTCGTTCAATGACGCCGTTTCGAGTGTGTAGGTCAATACCTATGTAAGGAGATGTATGCCACACGAAGGGACCGATTTCTTTTGGATTCGAGCAGTCTTGCTTTTTATAATATATTATTAGATTGTTGTATATGAAATGTCCGATTTTTCACAGCAACATCGAACTAATCAACATGTTCTGTCTTGATTTTATTATAGTAGACATTGAACTTTTTAGACGTTCTTCATTTGCAAGATTATCATCCCCAATTTGTAGTCTCTTTACCATCGACAAATAGTGTATCAACACTAAACCTACCACGGTCAAATGACCTTCCATAGGATTCTTCCTAATATTTTTGCAATAGTTTTCACTAAATAATTTTTATCCATTAAATTCCTCACGTTAAACCTGCCATGGTGAAATAGTCAGGTATCTGTTTCACAATATTTCGATAGGAAATCACTGAATTTCTTTATTTAAACACAGATCATAATGATAACCGTACAAAGTTTAAGTATATTCTATATGACGTGTCAGTGTTAATAAATCATTTATATATTTTGACACCTATATTGTATTACATTTTAATCAAACATTATATAATGCATTTTTAAATATGTCGATCGTAGATAGTGCAAATAAACCATTAAATTGTTTATTATATAATGCTATCATCAATACAATATGTATGTTATTGTTACTGTCATATTACTTTCAACTTGTTAAACATACTAAGAAAGACAATCAGTTTCTAATTCACTCCAGTTTGTTGCAATTCGGAAAGAAAATTTTGATTTTGCATAATGATCCGCTGTCTATTTATAAGCAATCTAGTAGATGAAATATCTCAGAGGAGATTCAGTAGAGCTAGCGGCTTAGGTTCCCTGCCCTTATGCTGTTTAATTCATACGTGCTCGGCAGCTCTTTACATACGCTGATCGTTTTCTGAGGCCTCCACTCAGTGTCGGAATAGAAAGGGTGAAGAGTAGCGCTGATCAATGCCCAATTAGAGTAGTTAGACATGCGTCTGAGGACGGACTAGTAGTTCCCCCGTGGCTATGCAGTATAGTTTAGAGATGCTCGACAAGTATCTCTGTATGTACAATGCATTGCTCAACTTCTGAGGCTTTCACTTAGTCTTGGAATAGAAAGGGTTAAGCGTAGCACTGATGAGGACACAATTAGAGTAGTTACAAATGCGTCTGAGCACGGACTACTAATTTCTCTATGGCTACGCTGTTCAGGTTAGAAATGCTGGGCAAGTATCTCTGTATGTACAATACATTGATGAACTTCCGAGAGCTCCACTCAGTCTTGGAATAGAAAGGGTGCTGATGAAGACACAATTAGAGTAGTTAGAAATGCTGCTGAGGATGGACTACTAGTTCCCCTGTCACTATACTATTTAGTTATAGCTCAAGAGCTTATGATCTCTGTACAACACACCGATCGGCTTCTGAGTCCTCTATTCAGCCTCGGAATAGAAAGGATTAAGCGTAGCATTGATGAGAACACAATTAGAGTAGTTAGAAATGCGTCTGAACTACTAGTTCCCCTGTGGCTACGCTGTTTAGTTTAGAGATGCTTGACAGGTATCTCTATATGTACAATACACTGATGAACTTCCAAGGGTTCCACTCAGTCTTGGAATAGAAAGAGTGTAGCGCTGATGAGGCCACAATTAGAAAAGTTAGAAACGCGTCTGAGCACGAACTACTAGTTCCCCTGTGGCTACGCTGTTTAGTTTAGAAATGCTGGACAAGTATCTCTGTATGTACAACACACTGATCAACTTCCAAGGCCTCCACTCAGTCTCTAGAAAGGGTGTAGCGCTGATGGGGACATAATTAGAGTAGTTAGAAATGCTAGTCTGAGGACTAGAACGTCAGGTAGTAGCGCGCCGAAGTTCATCAGTGACGAAGCGGAAGTCGCGAAGGTAAGAGATCGGGCCCGAAGGGCACGAAGATAAACGCGTCGAATGACAAACCGGATGATTCGGTGCTCGAAAGGGAGAGAGAGGGAGAGATGTGGGGAGGTGGGGAGGCCCTTAGAGACGGTGTTCAAGGAAGAGGGCATCCTCGGAGGAAGAGGAGCGGCCCGGTCGGCGATGAAGAGGTCGCCCGTGGAAGACGGTTGCGCCAGCAAAACGAAGAGGAGCACGATACGAGGCGAGGGAGGCTGTAGTGGCAGTACATACGTCAAGCTAGGAACAGACCGCCATCCCCGGGATCCCCTAACGCCTCGGGAAAAGTAGAGGAAACAAATGACAAGGTAGCCACGCCTACCGCGTCGTGGCGTGGGCGTTGTGAGCCTGTGTGTGCGTGTGACTTCGAGCCGGCCCGGAGTGGGAGCGACAGCGGTGCTGCTGGTGGGATCCGTGATATCCATGGAACGCAGAGGAGACGTCCAGGGTATTTCCTGATTTTTGAAGCGGCCGACCGAGTTATGGACGTCGTCCCTGCTAGTACCGCCTGCTGGGAATTAATGGACGATATCGTTAAGGATACCACGCGAGTCCAGGACCCTCGATGACGGATCGCCCGCCGGGATCCTCGACCTGCTCCAATTTTCCACTTCTTCGACCGAATCTCCGATGAACCGCACTCGAAGACGATCTCTTTCACTTTTTCAATGTGCGCATACAGTGGGACTTCGTTTATCCAAACCGTTCGGGGCACAACGCGATTCTTATAACTGGATCGTTCGGGTAATAGGGGCTAGCTAACTATCCTCTACGCTAGCGTCTCTTTGTTCAGGAATTCATGTTCGTATGACTGGATTCGTACTCGTCTGACGTTAGAACTACCGAATGAATAGTTCGAACGATAGTACTAGATCAAAAATGTAATATGGATTATTTTAATCTATTCGTAGATCGGTAGTTCTAGTGTTAAGAAGGAGTACAATGATTGCGTGAGAATACTTTTAAGCAAGCAAAGTAGATTCATTCAAAGTTTAGCTATCTTGCAATTTTATTAAATGTTCGTGGAAACCCTCATTCTTTAGTTGTAGAATGCTGCATTCTTCAATTTGCTATTTTACACATGCAACTACACTTTCTAACTTAACACCAGAATTTTTACACTATTTTACAATACATAGGAATAATATAAACTTAGATATTTAAAACTATCGTAATAAAAAGTTTAGTCATTTTCCAATTTCATTCAGAAATCGTGGTAACCCTCATTCTTTCGTTGTAGAATGCAACGTTTGTCAATTTGTTATTTTACACATGCAACTACACTTTCTAACTTAGCACCAGAATTGATATACTATTTCACAATTCGAAGGAATTGTGTATAAATTAGATAGTACGAACTATCATAACCAGACAGCGGATCTTTGTGTAAAAAATAGAAATTTTTTACCTAAATTGCAACGAACTGGAGTAAAGCAGGACCTTATTTTCTTTCATAATATGCTTAATGGTTGAAAATAATATAAATTCTTCTAATGTTTTTACTGTTTTAAATTATACCTACTCATTTTTGTTATAAATACATAAAATCCGCTGTGTCTAATCATAACAAAACTAGTTAACAAGTGTACAATAAAAATACACTGCATATTCACAATTCACGTGATTTTATAGCTCGTCATTGTTACGGTAGAAAAACGACGAGAGGTAGAGCACTGGAAAAACGGGTTTGATATCGTTCGAATACCGATCACAAATTATAATTAATTTCATATTTCTGATCTGTGATCAGACGACGGCGCGGGATGAACGCGCGCTCGACGTTTATGTAAAATGAAATGGACGCGCATCAGTGCGGCATGCAATATTCCTATTTATTGTAATGCGGTAGCAATTGAAGGATTATAGATTATCTCTGAATACAGTCGATCGACAGCGGGGCTTTGCGGCTAACCTGAACACGAAGCTGCCGCACGGTCAACGACTATTCATAATTGGTTCCCTGACGCGCGATGATGTAATCGGATCTGCAATATACATACACACCACGAATCCTGTCAGTTTTATTACGGCCATTCGCGAAAGAAATTTTTTTTCACCGACGACGCGACGTCACGTCGTCGCTCTCCGACGTCCCATTTATATTCGCAAAATTGTACTCACGGTTACCTAACCGGCGGCGCATGGTCAAAATTCTAATTCGCCGTTACTCTCGCGACACGTCGCTATTATTTATACTTAGTCGCTTGATATCAATTAATACGATAATATTGGGTTGGCAAGAAAGTAATTTCGGTATTTTAAGGTGAAATAAAACGATCAACTTTAATCAATAAAATATTTTCTTATCTATTCTTTTTTGCAAAAGATTCATTAAAGTTTATAGCGTGAATAAAAAAATTGGGCTCTATTTCACCTTAAAATACCGACATTACTTTCTTGCCAACCCAATACATATTAATTAATACAATCGAATGACAAAAATTGAAAGATATTTTCAAAATGGATGTGTCCTATTTGTTCAATTTTCTGTGCTCTTCATTTTATGGCGTTAATCTAATACAATTGGATGACAAAAATTGAAAGATATTTTCAAAATGGACGTGTCCTATTTGTTCAATTTTCTGTGCTCTTCATTTTATGGCGTTAATCTAATACAATTGAATGACAAAAATTGAAAGATCTTTTTAAAATGGACGTGTCTTATTTGATCAATTTTCTGTGCTCTTCATTTTGCGGTGTTACTTTAATATAATCGAATGACAAAAATTGAAATAATTTTTCTAAATTGGCGTGTCCTATTTTTTTAATTTTCTACGATCTTCATATTATGGCGTTAATCTAATACAATTGAATGACAAAAATCGAAAGATGTTTTCAAAACGGACGTGTCCTATTTGATCAATTTTCTGTGCTCTTCATTTTACGGTGTTAATTTAATACAATAGAATGACGAAAATTGAAATAACTTTTCAAAACGGATGTCCTATTTGTTCAATTTTCTACGATCTTCATTTTATGGCGTTAATCTATACAATAAAATTGAATGACAAAAATTGAAAGATCTTTTCAAAATGGACGTGTTCTATTTGATCAATTCTCTGTGCTCTCCATTTCATTGAGTTAATCGTTTTGGCGAATGAATTCGCAAAATTATAGTCGCGGTTACCTAACCGGCGGCGCATGGTCAAAATTCTAATTCGCTGTTACTCTCGCGACAGGTCGCTATTATTTATACTTGCTCGCTTGATATCGGTAAAACGATGTACCCATAAACTCGGTTATTGCTGCGATGCCATAAACGGATAAGATAGACATTTATCAGCTACGAATGGTTGGTTATACGTCTTTAACAACGACATTTCGATATAACTATACAACTCGCATTAAATGCAACTCAAACACTACCAATTGGCCGACTATTTCGCAAGCATCGCGAAGTCTACAATCTCGCGCAGAAGTAGAATAGTTTTAGTCGTTCCTGATTCGCTCGCGTGAAGTTTATGGATATACGACTTTACATTTTTACAGAAAGAAACGGATAACGAGATGGTTTTTCTCTTACTGTTCGCCTACTCGCGATAGACAAAATTAAATCGTACTCTGTATTGTACAACAAACAGTTTATAAGTCTCAAGATTTTCATTTGCTATAAATACAGAGCTGGGTAAAATAGTATTCTAAATAGTAAATAATTCTATTTATTTTGTAGTATCCGTACAAGTTTGAAAATAAAATATTTTATTTGATGTAATAAGTTTTTAAAATAGTATTATTTGAAAAATATTAAAAATATTTGGATTTCATCTCGAAATATGTTATTATTTGTATATTAAATATTCTGCTGAAAATAATGGTTCATATTCAATACATTTATAAGTATAAATTGTTTTCTAATGGGAAGATACATTGTATCTTTATATTGTTTATCAACAAACTACAGCAAGAACCTGCTGCGTAAATTCTTCTAATATTTTTACTGTTTTCAATTACATCATTTTGATTTGTAAGACTTGTAATTTAGCTATTTCATAATTACAAGTCTCTGCTAGAATTTCAAGTTTGTATATCAATAATAGATTTGAATGTTGTTGAGAAATAGCAGATATTGGTCGCATAGCACGCGCCATATTTAAACATTTTGTTTAGACAATCAGTGTCAGTGAATTATGTAAAGAGCGCTTCTTTAACCCTCGGACAGTCACAGTTTTATTCCGATATAAGGCGATGGTTCGGTACCGGCTTTTGTCGTATTTCGGATGAGGATACCTATGCGGCTTGACTTTGTTGTTTGAATTTCTAATGGTAGAAAAGAATGGTGGCTATACAGTGACCGGAAATAATATTCGGACGCACTAAAAAAGACGATAACTTTTTTAATATTGTGCTATACGATTTGAACTTTTTTGGAAAGTTGGAGCCATTAGTTTACTACAGGATGTGAAAAGAAATTTTTTCAAAAATTGCAATAGATCGAAATTGTAGAAAAAATACTAAAAGTTGCATTTTACAACTTTTTTATGTGAGCCTATATTGAAAATTTAAAATATTGTAGATCTGTGTCAATTAAATATATTCTGAAAATTTCGTCAAAATCGGTTGACGTTGCAATGAGCTACAAACGTTTATTTTCGGCCTCCAACTGCAGTAAATCTAAGGATTCTTACATCTTTCAATGGCTGTCGTTTTTTTTCCGCATCAACAGATTTCGATGAAACTTTCACAGTGCATATAATTGCCACAGAACGTATTCTACAAAACGTATTCTTAAAATTTTCAATGTAGGCCCACATAAAGAAGTTGTAAAATGCAACTCTTAGTATTTTTTCTACAATTCCGATCAATTGCAATTTTTGAAAAAATTTTTTTTCACATCCTGTAGCGAACTAATTGCTCTAGTTTCCCAAAAAAGGTCAAATCGTATAGTACAATATTTAAAAAGTTATCGTCTTTTTTAGAGCGTCCAAATATTAATTCGTTTCACTGTACCTCATTCGTCAGGAGGAAACAATATTTCCGCGTGCTCAATCTGAAATATATGTCGACGGTGTAAGAGCAAGCGATAAGGCAAAAATAAATTCAATTCCGTTGATCTCTCCTAATACGCCAACAAGCATCTAAGCAAGTAACGGACTTATAAAAGTAAGCTGTGAGAAGACAAATCGCAGGATTCAAACAGTATAAATCTCGCGTCTCGTCATGAACCTCTCCGGCGAGGTCTTAACATTTTGTCGATCGGCTAGGATTATAAGGATCGTAACCGTTCCCTAACCGCGTTGCTTCCAACACTTTATGAAGCTCCTATCGCCACAATATCAAAACCGAAAATTCTCAAAATTCTCAGAACAGTCGTACCGAATCTTCTCGAAGATAAACACTTGCCTCCACAATAATGAAACGTATTTTTATCTACAACTGGATCGTCAATTTTATAAACTAATGACGCTGTTGCTCGAAATAAAACGTAAATTTTAAAAAATCGTTGATCATTACAAAAAATCAAAGTAGCTTATGCGCATTTTTATGCAACCTTTCCAAAAACAATTGCAAGGAACAGGAGTCGAATAGGAATTTACTTTTTCTTCTTCTATTAATCCTTTGTGGGCAAGGATTTTTTAAAATATTAACCCTTTGCACTTGGAACTATTTTAACTTGAAAATTAAACATTTCTTCTTACATAGAATATTTCCATTCCCTATGATTTTTTAAATTTTGTGGATGTGTAGTTGGTATAATACCTCATACAATACCTAAATGTTCAGTAATTGATTAGACACCGACATATTTAACATGTCGGTATAAACAATATTTTGAATAATGGTACACCAATTTTTAGTGACGCCCCACCATTCGAGTGCTAAGGGTTAAGGATATTGTCATCAAAGAACTAGAATATTGTCATCAAAGAACTAGAATATTGTCATCAAAGAACTAGACTATAGCAATTTTACCGCCTTTTTTATTTTGACAATAGAAAAATTCTCTTGAAACAGTTTCAGACAGGATTCTATCAGTATCGCCAGATGAGGGGAAGAGCACGAATTGAGGGGAAAAAGTTATCCTCTCTCTGCCAGACACATGCTCGACAAAGACGAAACGCGTCACGTGACCGGCCCGCGGCGGAAACATGGGGAATAGCGTCGTAGAAGGAGAAGGTAGAGTGGGGACATAAGTCTTGATCTGGTGACACTGGTTTCCATTTGAGACGCTCTTTACTTTCTTACACGATCCATTTTATGAACCAAACAAACTGAACTATTTATATTAACCCTCTATTGCATTCCGTTCCCAATTGGGCACTTAAATTTCAAATGTTCTATAGTAAATTAAGTAGACAATACTGAAGACTCTGAGCATATTGGTTCCAAATGGGAACATTACGCTTATGAATAAAACCGCATGTATAAAGTTCCCATACAGGAACAGTCATAAAATGCAATAAATAACATTTTCTAATGACTAGACTGCTGATCTTCATGCAAAATAAAAATTGTCTTCATCAATTGCAAGACACAGAAACCATATAAAACTTTCTTTCTATTTTCAACAATTTTAATAAACGAGGATAACATATGGGCATTCTTAAATTATCTTAATGTTTTTACTGTTTTAAATTACATTCTCCGATTTTTGTCATAAATGCATAAAATCCGCACAGTCTACTAATAAAATTTTATTATTTATTTCATGACCACACTCATTTTTAAGTGGACTAACCTATATCAGGTCGTTAAGTATGAAGACTTGACAAATAAAACACAAATTTCAAACACATTTAACGACCTGATATATTTTTTTCAACTCGTCATAAAAATTCATACAATAGAGGGCCAAATACTATGCACTGGAGACTTTTCATGACGGATGTATAATATTAGGTTGTCCCAAAAGTTTCTTTTCGGAATGTGTTCCTTCTAGATTTTCTATTTGACAATTATTGAAATTGTAAAGGTGTTTTCATGGGAATTTATTGAATATATTTTTTGAGATTCCAGTACATATTATAATAAAAATCTTTAGAATCAATGTAACACTAGTTTAATGTAAGCCAAATGTAATAATACATACAGTATTTGCTATATAAACCACTTGGTTTAAAGCATTAATAAATAAATAAATAAAATATAAATAAATTTAATATTGCTATTTTTATAATACTATACACATCAGTCACTTTTGATGGTCGGTAGGTTTTGTGTTAATATTGCTAGATAAATATTAGGTTGTCCCAAAAGTTGTTTTTCGATCCATAACATCGCACATAATTCAAATTCATGTTAGGAAATACTAAAACATTAACATAAAGATTATCGAATTGTTTGTATTTATTTAGCAACATTAAAGGAATACATTCCGAAAGAAACTTTTGGGACAACCTAATATTAACACTTCCCCGTATGAAGAACATGCCAAAGAAGTTGAGTCGCTCGAATCCCGTCGAATGCAACACCTGCAAGAGAACTATGCACTTGAAATGTGCTAATATGCATGCAAGTTATTTCACATGCAAACATTATAAAAGTGAATCAGACGATTAACCCCTTGTCGTATTTTAACAAGTCACACTCGTCATGAAGATTTCAAACGGGGTCTAACAAATATGAATGTTGCGCCTTTCTTTTTAGATGCAGTAAAATCTGATTCGTTTGTAATCAATCGACTGTGGATGTTTATGCATTTATGAAGAAATTGTTTGGATGAAATATAAAACAAATATGAATGTTTCGCCTTTCTTTTTAGATGAAGTAAAATCTGATTCGTTTGTAATCAATCGACTGTGGATGTTTATGCATTTATGAAGAAATTGGTTGGACGAAATATGAAACAGTAAAAGATTGGAAAAATTTCGAAATATTGTAATGTGGTTTTCGATGTAACAAAGTCATTAAGGGATGGAATAAATTTTTATTTTATTCCTGAATCCCACAATCAATGCAGAACATTTATTGCATTTATTGTACACAAATAAATGTAGCCATACAAAAAATATGAAGTTTCTTTATTCTTCTACGACATTTTCGGAGATAAAAAAAGTCTTAATCACTGTAACTGTAAAGAAAATGATTTTTTTTGTGTCGAATCATGATCTCAGAGATAAATCCTCAATAAACATTGAATATAAGGCGTTTTGATTTCGTCTCAACACTTACTTTTCAGAGTTTTTGGGATTTCGAAACTTATACGACAAAACTCTTTTGCCGAAAACATTGTCTTCAATAAATTGGCTATAACTTTCTATCCGTTAACGCTATCATTATATTTCCTGCAGCGGAAAAGTAGCTGCTATACCTTTCCAACGGTATATATTGTTTTGCGTAATTCTCATTTTTTGAATGTTTATAGCTGAAAAACGGAACGTGTCCCAACCTTTGCGACACTCCCTCACAATATATTAATTGATTTACTAAAACATTGGGTTGGAACGAAAGTTCGTAGCGTTTGTAAATTAAAATTGAAAGCTAAAATTCAGATATCTCTGTGGTTGCCAGGAAGAACGCCGCATGTCACATACTTTCACTTTCGAGATACTACCGTTTAAAGTTTTGATCACTAATGCGTTGACATGGGACATCGGTTATGTTGCAGTATTTTTTTGAGTCATTCGAATTAATTTTCATGACTTTTTTCTGGTAAATACGTAAATCCTATACTATATAGTTCAATTAATGCATAAACTCAAATTTTTTGAAATTGTGACATGCGGCGTTTTTCCTGACAACCACAGATTTATTCATAGATTCATAGATTTATTCAATAACATATTTTCCATTCTGTTCTATTTCCTTTTGCCATTTTCGAGGTAACTTCTCGTGTAATTGAATAAACATATGAAAACGCTACGAACTTTCTTTCCAACCCAATATATTTACATAATATAACGTCCCATCTTTTCGCCCCTATCTGCAAAATTGCTATCGAACTTCACTTTACAGGCAAGCCGTCGTTTGATCGTTCGATGTTGTTTCCAGTTCTGTTTCGTGACACGCGCTTCCAACAGATTCCGTTGGAAAAGAAATCACTATCGCGGGTGTACGAATGTGCCGTTAATAGAACATCTTATCAGCGTAATGGCAATGATTCGATGACGATAAGCCGATATACAATCCGGGAGCGATCGTTTTCTATCGGTTCGCGGACGGGGAGATTCGGTTTTCTCGATGAGAAAGCGATACTCTAGTTTGATGCCGGCGGCACGGCGGCGTAGGGATCTATCGACGGACGAGAATACCCTATTTAAAATACCCGGGGACTCTGAGTAAACAGCTGGGCCGGTCGGTGTTGGTGCCATAAAGGATCTATCGGCACACGAACTATTTCTATGGCCGCCGCGCCGCGGCAGATCAATTGCCGCCGACACGAGTCGCTCGTGTTTTATTAGCGATAGTAAACCGTCCGTAACGCAAACAATCGATATTTCGCTCGTAATATCGTTTTCGAGATTCGTATCTGTACCCGTGATAACGTTCCTTTGTATGTACCTGCTCTCTCGCCACTGCTCGTCACGAAATTCGAACAAAGAGGCGACAACGAGAACGGGAAGTCCGTGTGTGTCCGTCTCGTCATTGGTACCGGCCAAGCTAAATGGCTGGTGTATACTAGCGAATCCCATCGCGACGGTTTATCTGCGCGCCTTTTTTTTCGCGGAATGATACGAATCTCCCGACATTTATTGCCAGGGTAATCGATTATTCGGGTTTTTAGGCGATCCGACGACGGCCGCGATGACACACGCCGCGTTCAGGAAGAGATACTATACGTCGTCTCAATAAGTTCACGACCAGACTGCACATTTTTATGCAGCTGAAACCGATCCACATACGCGATAAATATGGGAACAATAAGCGAGAAATATGCAGGGAACACACAAACATTATGCAATACATGTAGGGTGAACTGTACAATGATTGGCACCCTAAGCCAAAATCGTAGTAAAAATCTTTTTATCTTTTTTTGAAATGTTTAAACGAGCTTAACTTTCTATTATTATAAGCTAATAGAGATTTTTCAGCAAAATCAGACAGTTTTACGAGTCATAAATCTTTTATTATAATATATATTCAGTGAATAACAATCGTAAGACAAATAGTACAGTCATTTGCTAACAGTCATACAGTAATTCCCACTAACATTCGGACACTCTTAAAAAGACGACAACTTTTTTAATATTGTACTATACGGTTTGAACTTTCTTGGGAAGATAGAGCAATTAGTTTACTACAGGATGTGAAAACAAATTTTTTCAAAAATTGCAATTGATCGGAATTGTAGAAAAAATACTAGAAGTTGCATTTTACAATTTTTTTATGTGGGAAAATATATATTGAAAATTTTAAAAAATCGATCAGTGTGAATTAAACATATTCTAAAAATTTCGTCAAAATCGGTCGACGTTGCAATGAGCTACAAACGTTTAAAGATGGTAAAAATTGCAGATTTTCACGATTTTCGGCTCCTAACTGCAATAAATCTAAGGATTCTTACATCTTTCAATGCCTGTCGTTTTTCCCCGCACCAACCGATTTCGATGAAACTTTCACAGTGCATATAATTGACACAGATCTACAAAACGTATTTTTAAAATTTTCAATGTAGGCCCACATAAAAAAATTGTAAAATGCAACTTTTAGTATTTTTTCTACAATTTCGATCTATTGCAATTTTTGAAAAAATTTCAACCACGTAGTACAACCCCTGACAGAATGTTTCCGATCGGAGGCATTGATACGAATTTTAGAGAAAACATTCACAATTTAGGAGTATAAAATATTACTTTATGGAGTTAAAACTGATGGGAAATTAAAAGGGGCTTATTAAGGAATGAAAAACAACAAAATAACAAACTTCCATTTATTATAACAAAGAAACGAAAAAATAAACAAATTGTTACACAGAAAAAAGTTTCCGATTAATAAAACTGCTGGAAGAAAGTTTCCGATTCGATTTACACTGTCCAACACCAAATTACTGTTGGGTGGTTCTTATAGAGTTTTTTGCGCTGATTCCGAATCTGTCCTTGATTTTTCCCCTAGACGCACAGTTTTTGAGAAACATGATTTAAAAAAAAACATATTCTTCAACTTTAAACAAATATTGTGATGTTATTATAAAAGATATTGAATTGTTCTTTGCAGCAAAAGATTCTGTAGACTTTCCCGAATACAGTGATATCCAATATTAATACATTATGAATGTTTAAATATGTTTAAACAATCGTTAAAGATGGAGAGATACCACTTTTGCACCGGTTTGTGCGGATATTTTTCAGTTTATCTGGAAAAATAGCGTAAATCGAACTACATCACGCGATAGAGCAGACTTTTATCTTGTGAAACCATCCTTTAGAGTTAGCAACGTCAACGTTTTCTCGAACCAGAAAGCAAAATATCTTCGCCCGACATGAGTTGCCACCAATGCCGCGCGGTATTTCGTCGAATTTGGCGGCAACTCATGTCGGACGACGATATTTTGCTTTCTGGTTCGAAAAAACGTTTTAGAATATGTTTAATTCACACAGATATACAAACCGAATTTTTTAAATTTTCAATATAGGCCCACATAAAGAAACAAAAATGCAACTTTTAGT
This sequence comes from Lasioglossum marginatum, assembly GCA_028455795.1. Lineage (NCBI taxonomy): Eukaryota > Metazoa > Arthropoda > Insecta > Hymenoptera > Halictidae > Lasioglossum > Lasioglossum marginatum. Next base: position 2,332,419 of record CM052253.1, on the reverse strand, counting down.
ATTTTTTCTACAATTCCGATCAATTGCAATTTTGAAAAAATTTCTTTTCACATCCTGTAGCAAACTAATTGCTCTAGCTTCCCAAAAAAAGTTCAAATCGTATAGTACAATGTTAAAAAAGTTATCGTCTTTGTAAGTGTCCGAATATTAGTGGGAGACACTGTATATGCAATATGAAAAATATTGCAGAAATGTCCGCAGTCCGTTAATGACTACGAAATGAAATCACTTCAGGCCATCAGGGTGGATCTTAGCTAGTGAATTATTTCATTAGGTAAGAAAATAATACCTGTAATTAATGAAGTCGCGTGAAAGCAATTAATTAATACAATCGAATGACAAAAATCGAAAGATCTTTCCAAAACGGACGTATCCTACTTGATCAATTTTCTGCGATCTTCATTTTATGGCATTGATCGAATACAATTGAATGACAAAAATTGAAAGATGTTTTCAAAACGAACGTGCCCTATTTGATCAATTTTCTATGCTCTTCATTTTACGGTGTTAATTTAATACAATCGAATGACAAGAATTGAAATAACTTTTCAAAATGGGCGTGTCCTATTTGTTCAATTTTCTACGGTCTTCATTTTATAGCGTTAATCTAATACGATTGAATGACAAAAATTGAAAGATCTTTTTAAAATGGACGTGTCCTATTTGATCAATTTTCTGTGCTCTTTATTTTACGGTGTTAATTTAATACAATCGAATGACAAAAACTGAAATAACTTTTCAAAATGGACGTGTCCTATTTGATCACTTCTCCGTGGTCTCCATTTCATTGAGTTAATCGATTTGGCGAACGAGTTGCTGAAACGTCAACCTTCGAGTCGTGAAGAAACAATTCCGAGAAAGATACTAAGCCCGCTCCAATAATTTATAACTCCGGTCAGTTCTTTTGTTTCTGCGTCGCGAGATAAACACAATATCTAATTTATTGCACCGCTGTAAAACATATAACGTTCGCCGCGATAAACGTGCGCCGCGGGAAGATTACAGCGCGTAGCAACGGGCGTAATCGCGGCTACCTATCGGCGAGCAATTTCTAATTAATCCGATAATAAAATGGCTACCCGAAATCGCCGTGAAACTTTCGATAAACATTTGCAATACCGTGGAGAAATGGCGCGGGCGGGCGGGCGTGCGCGCGCGGGGCAACACTTTCCCTCTCCGCAATAAATTTTCACCGTTCGATCGACGGGGGGCGGGAGGGAGGGATGGGGAAGGAGGGCCAAAGAACTGGACGGAATAAAAGTGCAAAGATGGGGAAGTGCTCGGCAGACAGAGTCCCGTACATTTTACGCGCCCATTTTCGAGCTTCCCGAACTGCCACGATTTTATCTTCATGCGGATTCATATCGACTACCGTCAAGAACGACGGTACACGGTCTCTCCTAGCTGCTTCGATTTCGTTTACTACTCGCCACCCCGTGTGCCACCCCCTCGCGCACCATCCTCCTCCTCGAACACCCCCGCCCCTTATTACCCGACTGTTTCTCTCCTGAAGTTTTCCTTCTTGCATGAGCCCTCACCCTCGTCTCCTACTCTATAGGACGAAGCCGTTTGGTCGTTACGCCGCTCCGTCTTTACAAATTTTATATCATTTTTATGAGGCATAAAGTCGTCGAGAAGCCGACCAAGAAAGAAAGGAGGGTTAGGGAATCGAGCACGGTGGAGGGGTATGTAGGTCCGGACCTACTCCTCGTCGCTTTCCTCCCCGTCCCCTATGCACCCCACTATTCCTCTATACCCCCACCAACGACAACCGTCACCCCAGCAGAGGCTGCAGTCACGTGGTTGGGCGGAGCAGTTTTCAACCCCCTCGTGCTCGTCCGCTGGTTTGGGGTGAGAACAGGGGGAGTCGATCGCTTGGAGAAGGGACGACCAGGCGCACCAGGAGAAACACGCGATCCACCACCGACGGGCTCCATCAAGAAACGCTTCTCCCGTGTCCCGGCTTATTAAAAATTTCGTAATCGTCTACGGCACTTTGCTCGCGGAACTGTAAATTACCTTGCTCCCGGGGAGGGGAGACTCGCGAGCAATTTCGGTTTCCCGATGCGAGAAACTCCCCGATTCTTCGAATAACCGGGTCCTTGTCAATCAATTAACACATTAGGCTACTGCAGCCTAATAAACGACCTATACTCTGCTCATCTCTGATACGGAAACTCGTGAATGTATTGAAGCGATGCTGTTTTGTTCCGTAACTAAGCATTTGTTAGTTGGTTTATCCGCACGTTGACGTTGAAAATAAATAAGTAGACTGCGGATCTTTATGCATTTATGAAGAAATTGGTTGGGTGAAATATGTGAGTGAAGCATTAGAAAAATTTAAGAACATCGTAATGTTGTTTTTACTATGACAAAGTCATTAAGGGATGAAATCAATTTTTATTTTATCCCTGCTTCCCACAATCAATGCAGAACACTTTAATTTTACATAATGATCCGCAGTCTACAAATAAGCGTCTTGAAAGAGAATATTGTTAAGTACGATACTGAAAGTTGTTTTAAGTGTTCTAAACGAGACTGATGTATATTTCTTCATGGTAATAGCAGGATTGAATTTATTCAGGTTTCATAGAAGTTTTATGATAACATGTACTTGAATAAAGAGGTATACTAAAAAATTTCTCAAGAAAATATTTCTATAACTGCACGAATTGTAAATGAAAATTATCTGAAATTCGTCATTTTGACAAGCTCGGTAGTTCTACTGTTAAGTTAGAATAGTGGTATGTGTACAATCATTTTCATAATGATCAATGAAGTTTCAGATTTCATAGTTCTTTATAATTAAATAATGAAGACACGACCCTGTAGCTATTCAACCCTTTGCCGTACCATGTTCTTTTCGACTACCGTGATTAAAACGTATTCATCCCCAAAAATGTAGCAGATGAGAAAAGGAAATTTGTATTTTTTGTACAGCATCAAGCTCCATGCTTGAATATTGTTCAAGATTTTGTTTAAAACTTTCAGAATATCTATAATTGACACAGATCTGCAAAGCGTATTTTTTAAATTTTCAATACACAGGGCCACACACACATAAAAAAATTTTAAGCAATAACTTCTAGTATTTTCTCTGCAATTCCGACCAATTGCACTAAAAAAATTTTGTTCACGTCTTGTAGTAAACTAATTACCAAAAAAATTCCAAGTTGTATGGTCCGATGTTAACCTTCTCAGTTATGTAATTGTCTCAGTTATGTAATCAATAAATGTAATTATATTTTTGGAGCAAAATGTAAAGAAAAAATTTGTCTGCATAAGTATTTGTGAAATTTTATTGATTTTAAATAGACAAATCTGCGACACCGTAAAAATTTCAAATATATCACAGATAGCATTCCTAAAAAGTCTTTGGAAATTTTCCAATCTTCAACTTTTTATTTCCGTTTCTATCAACATGATTAAAAAAGTAATCGTGCTTTCAAAAGTGTCCGAATATTACTATGATTCACTGTATTCGTCATGCGAGAAATGAACTCTCTTCAAATGTTTTATTCGGAACAAAGTTAATTGTTTATTATATCGCGAGAGAGAATGAAAACTCGTGTTATTATAGTTTGGAAAGTGAGAGAACGGTCAATGTGTCGAATAATCGAATCAGAGATCTAAAAACGCAGGGCAGATATCGGCCAGTCTGAGACTGTCCTAGGCCACGCCGATTATACGGTAAGGATTATTCCCAGTTTAAGGTTAATCCTGTTTAAGATGAACGGAAAGTAGGCGAAAACTTGGCTTCTTGCTCGGTCAGCCTTTCGACGATAGTATGGCTTAGTCGGCATTAGAGTCAACGATCTCGTTAACGAGCTTCCAATGGAGCCGATTTTCACCACGGACCTGTCCGTGAACGTTTTCAAAAAATCTCACCTAATTTGACGCGTACGCGTTCTTTCGTACCATCGCGAAAAAAAGCTTCTTCGAAAGCAGTAACTAGACAGCGGATTTTATGTACCACGTTTTTATTAACTGGCTTTCTTGTCTGTCTGTCTGTTCGGTACAAATTTTGCAATTGATTTTAAACTAATTCTCGATGAGCTAGAGACTTGAAACTCTAAACATAGCTCAGAACTGAATGACAATGCAATATTAACTCGCTTTCTTGTCTGTCTGTTCGTCTAAAAAGCAGAAAATAATTATTTAAATAAAAATTTTTAATATACCACGTTTTTAAGACGGCCTAAAAAGTATAAAATAATTTTTCCTAGCCCCATACAGATTCCTAACTCCATACAGATAGTCCTGAAAATTTGTGATTGTAAATTTTGAATAGCTATGAAAATACTTGTAAGATTTAAAACGAAAAATGTGGGACGCAAGATAATAGTAAGGAGTGTAGAGAGTAGCTGCCGTTGAGAAAATTCACACAACAGTTCATATCATTTGCAGTGCAATAAAATTGTTAATGACTTAGGTGAACTATTCTTGCATTCATTATCTATTGCAAGTGTTCCATGTTTTTCGTTTTAAATATTACAAGTATTCTCATAGCTATTAAAAATGCACAATCACAAATTTTCAGGACTATCTGTATGGGGCTAGGAAAAATTATTTTATGCTTTTTAGTCCATCTTACAAACGTGGTATATTAAAAAATTTATTTCTATTTAAATAATTATTATTAATTAGAATTAATTTTCCTCATCGATTAAAAGATATGCGTGTTACCATAAAAATTCATTTCTCTTCTTGAGAATTTTATTGTTATATCAATTTAGTTATGACTTATATTCTTCCCATGTTTTTACTGTTTTGTATTTTACGCATTTATTTTTCTTGTAAACAAATCCCCAGTCTAGCAGTAACATAATAATGAAGACAACGGAGAGGTTAACAAATATACATTTTATGAACAGTAATACAATTACTGTTACTAAAAGTTACTGTGACGTATTGCCTCATAAAAATGACAAGATTTAATTTATATTTTGCGTAATTCTTATATCGTAATATATGCTCGAATTAGAGATATTGTAATCGCAACAATTGTAATATAAAATCAGTAAAATCTCGCCAGCGGTTGTAGATTTAATGTTACTATTAGACAGGAGACTTTATGCATTTCTGGAAAAAATTAGGTGTAATTTAAGACAGTACAAACATTAGAAAAATTTGGAAATACTGTTATACTATTTTCAACTTCAATCTATTAAACACATTAAGAAAGGAAATAAATTTATATTTCAGCCCAGTTTGTTGTAATTCGCGTAAAAAATTTTATTTTGCATAAAGATCCGCTGTCTCTATTTATTATTAATAGAGAGCGGATGTTATGCATTTATGACAAAAATGAGTAACTATAATTTAAGACAGTAAAAATATTAGAAGAATTTGAGAATATTGTTGTATTATTTTCTATCAATTATTATATATTAAGAAAGGAAATAAATTTCTATTTCATTCCAGTTCGTTGCAATTCAGGTCGAAAATTCCACTCTCTTGATCTATATAGATCTAGTTATTATACCTAGTTCTATTTTTAAAAATTGTTAGAAAGCTTGAAAAGCTTTCAAATTGCGTACAGAAGCGATTTTGAATCATCTGAAAATTCATGTAGAGTAATCGCAAATTGCATTGTATTAAATATTTATTAGAAAATGTATTCAATATTGAGTTGTCGAATCTATGCCGTGCCATTTATCTCTTTATCTAAAAATTTGGTATGCGTGCGTAAAAGGCACCGCTCTTTTGCGTGTTTTGATAAATGAACCGCGAGCTCCGTCATCCCCTTAACCGACCTCTTTCAGCCCTCCTGATTCCACTCCATCAATTTTCAATCACAAAGAAGTCGCTGCTCCGTTACCGTGAATATAGTAGCTCCTTTAAACGATTCACTGTGAACGGTGAACGTTGTATACCTACATTATACCTTTTCCTTATGTTCTTAATCTATAGTTATCTTAATTTATAAACTATCATTGCTTGTTCGTGCCCCATATTTCCGAGCACTAAACACAATTCATTCAAAAATGAATAGGCTATCTACAAAAATAAAAAGTCATTGAAAGAATCCAAATTAGTAGAATGCGTTCATTAATATTTTGCGCAAATAAGTTTATTACATAATCATTAGAATGCTTTAATGCATCTATAACAAAAATGAATAGGCTACAAAAATAAAAAGCCATTGAAAGAATCCAAATTACTAGAATGCGTTCATTAATATTTTGCGCAAATAAGTTTATTACATAATCAGTAGAATGCTTTAATGCATCTATAATAAAAATGAATAGGCTAACTACAAAAATAAGAAGCTATTGAAAGAATCCAAAGATCTTGCCATGTTACTTTCGACTTTTTAAAATGGTAAAAAGAGAAAATGCATTTTCATTTCACTTCGATTCCTTACAATTGACTTGGACAGTTTTTATTTTACATGAAGATTCGCAGTCTAATAATCACCTACAAACTTTCGGAAACTTCGACCCGAAGTGTCGGGAGGGATCGGGATCCCGAAAGTTTGCAATGTTCAGGTACCTGAAAAGTTAAAATGCAAAGTTGGATTGAAAGAAAAAAGCGTCATACTCGTGCAATTATAAATTGTTCGGATTCTCAAACTTGAATCCATCTTCGGGTACCCGAATATTGCAAACTTTCGGGACCCCAACCCGACTGGACCCGATTACAATCTCGGGCGAAAACATCTTTACGATTCAAGTGACTTTAAAACAGGAGATTCAAAGTTCCTTCTAGATGTTTTCCTCATCTTCAAATATTTTTGCAGAAACACATGCAAATATTTTGTGATTGAAAAAAGGTACATATTTCTCTTCACTTCAATAAAAAGAGAAACGTGCAAGTTCTTCCCCTAAAGATTAGAATTAACTCTTTGCACTCCTTTGTCGCGTGTGACTCGACATCAGAGAAAGAAAACTGTAAATACAACGTGTTCTTATATGCATTTTGCTCTTCCTTTATTTATGTTTTAGTTAAAAACAAATATAAGTTCCACAAATATAAATTATAACAAAGTTCGAGAGCTATATCTAATAATATAATTACTAAACAAAATTGTTTAAAATAAGCAGCAGTCAAGGAACTGTCCTTTGAGGTATATTTTGAAATAAAACACTTCAAATAGCAGGGAGTTGTTGGCAACAAAATTGAAAAATAATGCGTAGTGCAAAGGGATAATAGAAGATTCTATGAAAAATGTATGTGGAAAATTTAATTTAATACGTATACAGTAAGCGCGATTAAAATATTAGAAATTGATGAATTTACATTGAAAATTTTTAAATGAAAATTTAAATTGAATCCTTATTATCTTCATAAAATATTTTCCAAATTATTAAACTGTAAATGTACGTTTATTCTATTTATGTGAAAATTGTTGTAAGAATTAAAACACAATTTTTTGACATTTTAGAATATCTTGAATTTAAAAATTCTTAGCACCCACTTATAAAATTAACCTATGCCACTGAGAAGTTAATATCATAGACAACATTATATCTGTTATTGTTATTAACATAAATATATTTGTTGTTATATATTTATATACTTGTGTACTGTACTTATGTACTTGTTGTGTATTATATACTTGTTATTAGAATAAATATATTTGTCGTACTGCGGTTCCAACAATTTCGTCACCCACGCTGCGATATGTGTTATTGGTCTTATTGTGTCCGAAAATATCGAAATTCATCAAGCTGTCCTGGCCGTTGATAAAAGCTTTTTTACCGCTGTTGCATTGGTGGATGAACGGATACTGTTCGAGATTAAAGGGATAAAGAGAGGCGTGCAAGATAAGTAAGTTTTTTATTATTGGCAAATGTTCGAGACGCGTACGTGACTAATCCTAATGAAACCTCGCGAGGCACGTCGGTTACACATTTATTCGTTCGTACGACGGATAAATGTTCGCGAATGACAAGTATTAGTGATTTGAATATGATCGACCTTTGTCGCTTGCAATCAGAGTTGTGCAGAATTACAATTGAATTACTCCAGGAATTATAATTACGAGGTAATTGAATTACACTGTAATTCAGTCACATTGTAATTTATAATTCAGATCTTCATTCAATTAAATTACAATGTAATTCGTAAATGCAATGGAGTACAATTATAAAATACATTGTAATTAAATTACAATGTAATTCGTAATTGCAATTGGAGTACAATTATAAAATACATTATAATTAGATTACAATGTAATTCGTAATTGCAATGCAGTACAATTATAAAATACATTGTAATTAAATTACAATGTAATTTGTCATTGCAATGAAGTACAATTATAAAATGCATTGTAATTTAATTACAATGTAATTCGTAATTGCAATGGAGTACAATTATAAAATACATTGTAATTAAATTACAATGTAATTCGTAATTGCAATGGAGTACAATTGTAAAATACATTGTAATTAAATTACAATGTAATTCGTAATTGCAATGTATAAAATACATTGTAGTACAATGTATAAAATACATTGTAATTAAATTACAATGTAATTCGTAATTGCAATTGGAATACAATTATAAAATACATTGTAATTAAATTACAATGTAATTCGTAATTGCAATGGAGTACAATTGTAAAATACATTGTAATTAAATTACAATGTAATTCGTAATTGCAATGTATAAAATACATTGTAGTACAATGTATAAAATACATTGTAATTAAATTACAATGTAATTCGTAATTGCAATTGGAGTACAATTATAAAATACATTGTAATTAAATTACAATGTAATTCGTAATTGCAATTGGAGTACAATTATAAAATACGTTGTAATTAAATTACAATATAATTCGTAATTGCAATGGAGTACAATTATAAAATGCATTGTAATTTAATTACAATGTAATTCGTAATTGCAATTGGAGTACAATTATAAAATTCCCGAACGGGAAACAGAGGATACGCAACATAGAGTATGCGTCACATAGAGTATTACGCAGAATAAATACAAAACAAGGATAGAAAGAAAACATAAACATAAAATAGCGTTACGTATTATGAACGAGGACGAGGAACAGAAACTACGCCGCACAGACAGCAAATGAAAGAAAAACATAAAAATATATAGCACTTCTTCAAAGTTCTGGGCTATAATTTGGAGAGCTGTATTTCAATTATATTGTATTTCAATTACACATCTGATTAAAATACTTGGTAATTGAATTAATTGAAAGGTTTGAATTATGTAATTCAGTTGCGACGTAGTTGAATTACTATGTAATTGAAATACAATGTAATTCAATTGCGTAATTGAATTACAATGTAATTGAATTAGCACAACTCTGCTTGTAATCGATAAAAATCGAGAAATAATAAAAAATTTACATGCCGCTCCGTAATCTCTGCCGTAGAATATGCTTCGCGTTGTAAACTCCTTTGTTTATGATCCGGAGTAAAGTAAAAAAAGCCGCAATAATTAGGCACAAACCTAATAAATATTTTCATCGAACGATAGGAAAATGACGGAGACGACTATGCACGCTGTAATACATCGCACAAATCCGTTCATAAATATTATCCGTGCACTAGGTTTCGTTCACGCAACTTTAGGAGTAAATCATGCCAATATGCGAAAAGTTAAACTCGTTTCCAGGTATAATATAGTGTCTTTTATCATCGTATGACGCGGGGTCGTAAAAAGTATACAACAGGGTACTTAATTTGAAGTTTCAGCCTCGGCAGAGTTCCAATCTCTGATCGCCATGAATAACACGACTTGGGCAAACATCAGATATAATTATAGCGAATTTGTGAGACCCGCGATAACAACTTGTTCGACCCACAATTTAAAAACTACATTCTTATTGTCAATCGTATCGTGGAATATCAAACAATTCGCTCTCGCACTTTGCAGAAAGGAACCGTTGACGCACAGAGGCCGGAATTAATATTCGGACGCTCTAAAAAAGACGATAACTTTTTT